>CM023487.1:92292539-92434809 GCA_013339685.2 Hyalomma asiaticum
GCCGGCGTGAGCATGTTGTGGATCAGCATGAAAAGTATCCGCAAACGTCGGACCTCATGTGGCTGGGGATGACTAGCAGCCATTTGCGACCATCTGTATGATAATTGCGACGATATAATAGTTCGTCCCGTACCGCGAAATGCGTGGCTTGGCGGCGAAGAGCACGGGAGTGTGCAGAAGTTGAGCCGGAAAGAACATTCAGAAGAGAGGCGATCCAGGGGTCTTTCCGCTGTTCAGACCACGTTCAGACCACGTCTGTGACGGTAAGTGCAGCTAAGGAAACGGCACCGGGTGAGAGTGGCTCGTCAGTTGAGTTCAGTGGCGAGCGGGAGAGTGCATCCGCGTCAGAGTGCTTTCGGCCTGACCGGTACATCACGCGAAAGTCAAATTCCTGCAGGCGAAGAGCCCAACGTCCAAGGCGACCAGAAGGGTCCTTGAGGGATGCCAACCAACAAAGAGCGTGATGGTCGGTCACTATGTCGAAAAATTGGCCGTACAAATAAGGACGAAATTTGCTTATCGCCCAGACGATTGCCAGACACTCTTTTTCAGTGACCGTGTAGTTTGCTTCCGCTTTCGTGAGGGCCCGACTAGCATAGGCTACAAGAGCGTCGACAGTTGGGCCAGTTGGTGCATGATTTCTGAAGAAAACCAGCTGAACACACACGGACACAGAAGAAGAAGGCGCACAGGACGATGCTGGTATTTTTAACAAAATTTGCATTAATTAAATCAGCACCAGGACTTGATGACAACTTAAGACCTTTGATTACCATTTCGACACCAAGTGGTTCAGTGATAATAAAATCCATAGTTGGGTAATTATAGCATTTAAAAATTGGAAACAGAGGGTTAAGATAGTTAAGATAGGTAAGACAAATTAAGATGGACTGAGGCAGATTGTAATGGATTAAGGCATGTTCATGGGAATAAATGCAGATTAAGGAAGATTCAAATTGATTAAGGTATGAAGAATTAAGGCAGAGTAAGGTGGATCAGGAAGGCTGAACGGGACCAACAACCAATTCTTAAAGTACCTAAGTTACCTGGTTTCTTTATCTGAATGGAAAGCTTAACGGTCAGATTGTCCAATCATGCAAACACAATGAAGAAATCGCTGTAAATAATTTTTCTTTCGTGACTTTTTGCTTATGGAGTCTTAACGCAATACACGTTGCAAACGGTGGCTGACAGCTGCCGTGTGTGTTCGCACTGGGTTCTGCCCCGACAGAGCGCGTGCATGCAAAGCCTGGGAGACACTGCCTGCATGCACCGCGGTTAAAAACAGATTTTGGTTACCCCGAGGGCAGTGACGCTTGTCAGCTCCTTTTGCTGCATAGAAAGCGAATAATAAGACTGGGATGCAGTTTTATGTATTGACTGCGATTTTAAGAATGAGCTATGGTCGTATGAACAGCAGCAGGTGACGTGCAGCAATTCATAGACTCCAGAGAGCAGTACCAAGGCTACGCCACGTTTCATTTAACCGCAATATCAGTTGTTGGTCCCTTTAAGGCACATTAAAATTGACTTATGGGGTTTAACGTCCTAAAACCTCACTATAATTATGAGAGACGCCGTAGTGGAGGGTTCAGGGGGGTTCTCTAACGTGCACGGGCCTCAACATTTTGCCTCCATTCAAATGCAGCTGCTGTGGCTGGCATTTGATCCCCAGCAGAGTGCCACAGCCACTGGACCACTGTGGCAGACTGGGATGAGGCGTATTAAGGCATATTATCAGAGTGAATTAAAATTTATTCAGGTAGAGTAAGATAGATTAAGGCTAATTAAGGTGGGCAAATAAATGTGTATTAAGATGGTTTAAAGCAGATTATGATGGATTGAGAGGGTTCATAAAATGATGACTAAGATTGATAAGACATTAAAATAGATTAAGGAGGTGGGTTAATGGAGATTATAGAAGAATAAGATGCCTTCAGCTGCAGTAAGACGGATGAATTGGTTTCGTTTAAAGTACGTGAAAACCCTAATCTGCTAGTGTGTGTTGGGTGCGTCTAATTCCTGCACAATGAACTACTGCAGAATGTAGACTGAAATAAAGTCTCACGCAAGTCCCTGTAGCCATGACCTGTGCTACTATAGTCTGTTTCAGAAGTTCCATGCAGCACTGTGGAAGTCACGGGCCTCCTCGGCCAATCCGGAGGGCGAATGCATGTTGTAATGGGACGAATGCCCCATTAAAATAAATCATACTGAAATAGAAATACTATCGTCTTTCAAATCACTTGGCGTATATTTCTCTGAAACTATGTCGTGGGATTGCCAAGTGAATCACTTAGTTAATAAACTATCTAGAGCAATAGGTACTATGCGTCGCCATTGTAATTATCTTCCCACATCCATTAATATGATGTTATATAATTCAATGTTTCTTTCCCTAGTTCAATACGGAATTTTAGTCTGGGGGACGACCTCAGCTGAAAACATTCACAAGCTCATGGTATCACAAAAAAGAGCAATACGCCTTGTCTCCAGGGTGCCATATCTCTGGCATACTGCTCCCTTGTTTACAAAGCTTAGGACTATAAGAATTGAATCCTTGTACACGTATAGGCTTTGTCGCATGTATAGAATAGGAAAAACTAAGAATGATGACGCTTTAACAAAATTGGCATCCTTAAGGCAACATAATTCTTCTTATTATAAATTTCGTCATTCAGAGCCTTGGATCGTTAACAAAAACAGAACTACATACGGTGACCAAATGCTACAATTTCGTTTACCTACTGTTTTAAATCAATTATACAAAGAAAATGGTCTCAGTGTATCAACTCTGTCGCTAAGCGACGTATTTATATGATTGCTTGTGCTACCATGGTTTTGGTTGTTTGTCTTTTTTTGTCTTTAACACTTTGCCAATTTTCTTCCCTTGTTTCAAGTGCTTCCACAGTAACCTTGTTTATTCATGCCGACCATGAATGTTTACTGTTTTTCTGTTATAGTTAGTTCATTATGTATACCGTGTGTTTATCTGACCGCTGTGAAGCTGCCCAGTGTATGAGGTGGCCAGGTTCCCCTCAGGCTGCTCAATGCAGCATTTTTTGCCTGGTCATCCTCGCAACCTTGTTGTTGTAAAAAATAAACAAACAAACAAACAATTAAATGTGCCCTTCAGTGGCTTCTCATTTGCTAGTGGTGGTGGGTGCTGCATTGGCAGCTGCACTTTGGAAGGAGGAGAAAGAAGTGGGGGCCTCTAATGGCAGTCACAACTGGCTGAACAATGGCATTTGGTCTCGCCTCGGAAGAATTCTGCGCTCGATGGCTGCGTAGCCTTCGCTCTGCAGCACAGAACTAGTGAAACAGAGCCTGCGGTGAGTGCAATATAATTTAACCTTGCACAAAGTGTGGCTTACACTTCATGAAGCACATAAGTGTAGTGTGCTCCAATGTAAAGCAAGAAGTCGTCCCTAACCCGCATTATCTCTGCTGTTGCTGCTTCGATGATCAGACGGCCCTGAAGAGCATGAATGCGAACAAAAGGACAAATTTTCCGTTCAGTCGGCTGTGTCCTTGCTCAACGCTACGTGGTTTGACACTCACCACGACAAAAACAGCTCAGAGCCATTAGAACAAACATGATTGTGATCAAGAGACACTTGGAACAACTCAAATATAAATCCAGATTAACAATAAGCAGCAGATGAACAGGCCACACATGTGCACATTGAGGAAGAAGTTAGGAGGGAGCTACTTTTTCCTAGTAGCTTAGGCCTACAAATTTGTTGCACATACAGCACATCTCTGCATTCTCGTCAAGAAAAGCATGTTGTGGTCTAACATTCATAGCAGACCAGTTTATTTCCAACTTTCGTTTGGCCAATGTTTCACTTAAAATGTACAATCAATCAACTTATATTGCAAGCCCAATCATCTGCATGTGATATATATTTTCCAACAGTGTATGTTGCATCCATTCAAACTATGCAGCAGCGTCCAGCATCGTCCTGTGCGCCTTCTTCTTCTGTGTCCGTGTGTGTTCAGCTGGTTTTCTTCAGAAATAGGCTACAACATATTCTGAAAAGCCGGGCTTACGTTGCGAGAGTACTGCGCCAAGTCCCACGCCACTAGCGTCTGTGTGAACTTCGATAGGCGCTGTTGGGTCGTAATGCCGCAATATAGGTGGCGATGTAAGTAGCTGTCGCAGTTTGATGAAGGCTTCTTCGCAGGCTGTTGTCCAATTTGAGAGAGTACCAGAACCACCAAGCATTTTCGTCAGAGGCGCTATTATGGAGGCGAAGTTCCGGACAAACCGACGGAAGTAAGAGCACAAGCCCACGAAGCTCCGTAGTTGTTTGACCGTTGTGGGCTTTGGAAACTCGGCGACAGCGCGGAGTTTATCAGGATCTGGAAGAATTCCGTCTTTCGATACAACGTGCCCAAGTATGGTTAGCTGGGTAGCTCTGAAGCGACATTTCTTCAGGTTAACTTGAAGGCCCGCATTGGTAAGACATTGTAGAATTGTGCGAAGACGGTCGATGTGCGTGGCGAAATCGGGGGAGAACATGACGACATCATCAAGATAGCATAAGCATATCTGCCATTTTAAATCCCGTAAAATGCTGTCCATCATTCGCTCGAATGTTGCTGGCGCGTTGCAAAGACCGAATGGCATGACTGTGAATTCGTAGAGACCATCCGGTGTGACGAACGCTGTCTTTGGTCGATCAGTCTCGGCCACCGGAACTTGCCAGTATCCCGATCGCAAGTCGAGAGAAGAAAAAAATTCGGCGCCTTGCAGACAATCGAGAGCGTCGTCGATTCGAGGAAGAGGGTAGACATCCTTTTAGTAATTTTGTTGAGACGTCGGTAGTCCACACAAAATCTAATGGAGCCGTCTTTCTTTTTTACGAGCACAACAGGTGAAGACCAAGGGCTGCAGGAAGGCTCGATCACTCCTCGCTGAAGCATCTCGTTAACTTGGTCCGTAATGATGCGACGTTCCGTTGCTGATACACGGTAGGGGCGCTGCCGGAAAGGCGGGTTAGTCCCAGTGTCTATTTTATGCACAATGGTGTTCGTCCGGCCTAAGGACGCGTGAGGGAAATCGAATGAGGTTCTGAACTCATTGAGAAGGGTGATAAGCTGCGCCTGTTGATCGGGAGCGAGGCCACTGTCGATGGAACGGTGAAGTGCATCCGAGGACACGTCATCTGAAGCACGGTGAGGAGTCAGCGCGTTCAGGTGAGGGTTTGGACTGGTCTCACGGGAATCAATGGGCACGATTACATCACCGTCCACAGAATGAACGTGGCCAAGTGTCTCATTACGGCGCAAGGTTAGAGGGCACGGGTTCGTGTTACAAACAAGTATGCCAGCGTCATTCCGATCAAGTGCCAGCACGGCAAATGGCAGCGACGTGTGGTGGCGACGAATAAACAGGTCGGACGGCGTGAACAAAACAATAGAGTGAGAAGGTGCAGCACTTAAAACAGGAACCATGACGGCGCTGAGAGGGGGGACGTCAGTGTCACTAGCAACGGCAAGCTTGTACACACCAGGTACGGCTTCATCAGCAGGGGGAGTATCGGGAAATGAAGCTAGTTCCAGCTGAGCGCGAGCGCAGTCAATAACAGCGTGATGGCGTGACAAGAAATCCCACCCGAGGATGACGTCGTGGGAACACGAAGCGAGAACAAGAAACTCGATATGGTACAGTACGTCTCGAATGAAGACTTTGGCGGTACATGCTGCAACAGGTCGAATTCACTGTGCGCTTGCAGTACTGAGAGAGAATCCCGAAGGTGGCGTCGTCACTTTACGAATAGAACGGCAAAGACTCTGACTGATCACAGATATAGCGGCACCAGTATCCACAAGCGCAAGAGTTGGTACACCTTCGACGAATACTTCGATAACATTGGCGGGAGACAGGTGAGGACTTGCACGGGTGAACGACGACGCAGCTCGTGCCTCCGGAGCTGCAGCAGTCAGTTTTCCGTCTCAGGCGTAGTGGGTCGGCGACGCATGGGTGACAGTGACCGGCGTCGCGGTGAGTGTGAACGACGGGAAGGGAAGGGCTGAAAATCGGAAGAATGCTGGGGGTCGCGGGTGTGCACTTCTGGTGGCGGATCGCGTTGAATGTGGTATGGCGGCCGGAAAGTATACTCGGGGTAGGTCCAGGTGCTCGGGGTCGCCGGAAGTCGACGACGGCAGAAGCGTGCAACATGACCTGAAATCCCGCAGGCATAACAAATTGGTTTGTTGTCAGGAGTGCGCCAGGGATTTCCGTAGTACGGCTGCACACCAGTAAATGGTGTTGTCGGACGTCGAACAGGTAGAGCGGGCGGCGCTGACATTTGACGCGGTGGCTGTGCAGCAGCAGCCGCATTTTTTTTTCCAGTTGTATGCTCAAGACTGCATAGTTCAACTTATAAACCCATTGTGTTCTGCCTACCCTGCATGGACTACATGTCCGCAGTATGTATTAAATAAATAAATAAAAAAATAAAAATACGTCAGTGGCGCGGCGACAGGTGTCGGCTGAGGGGCGGGTGGCAACGCTTCGGAGATTTGGTCCTGAATTACCTGTCGTATGGTCGGCGTTAAGCAATGCGTAGGAGTTTCCGTGGGCGGCAAGTGCGATAAACACGATAGTTGTCGGGCCACTTCTTCACGCACATACTCCTTGATTTGCGACAGGAGCGTGGTATTTTCTCCGCCGACAGTCAAAGAGGCGAGAGAATCCTCTGGAGTTGCCTGCCGCCGAGCTAAGACGCGTTGTTTGCGCAATTCATCGAAGCTCTGACACAAGGTGGCCAGCTCAGATACGGTTCGTGGGTCTTTTGCCAACAACATTTGAAAGGCATCGTCGTCTATGCCTTTCAGTATGTGTTTGATTTTATCCTGTTCAGTCATCGAAGGGTTGAGGCGCTTGCATAGGTCGACGACGTCTTCTATGTAGCTCGTGAACGTTTCGCCCTGTTGCTGCGCACGTCCGCGCAGGCGTTGTTCAGCACGGAGCTTGCGTACTGCAGGACGGTCGAAGACCTCGGCAAAGCGCTTCTTAAAAGCAGCCCAGGTGGTCAAAGCGGATTCATCGTTGTGGAACCAAAGGTCGGCAACGTTCTTTAGATAGAAGGGGACGTTCTGTAGTTTTGAGGGGTCGTCCCACTTATTGTGTCCGCTAACCTTTTCGAACGTGGACAACCAATCTTCGACATCCTCGTCATCCGCCCCACTGAAGAAAGGGGGATCGCGCTGGCGCAGCGCGCCAGTTACGATGACGGGTGGATATTGGGCCATGGATTGCTGGTTTGGCTGGGCTTGCTGGATGTTTTCTCCAAGCATGGTTGGGGCGATGGGCAGTTTCCGGCTTCGGAGTTCCAGATTTGAAGACCCGGCACTTCCACCACTTTGGAAGGGGTTTTATTGGCGTCCAGTAGCAGCGGTCAGGCGCGTCCACTGAGTAGCAGCGTTCACTAGCAGGGGTCCGCCTCGGCACCAACAGCTCGCGCTCTAGGCTCGCACCTCTTGCCTAGGCAGCATCCCACTATATTCCGTGGGTTCGTTCCTCCCCACTACAATAGCAACACATATGTCCTGCTACCGTTTGGTATGCTTTTGTGCAACTTTGCTCAATTCCATAGGAATACTTCAGTCAACGACGCATATGATACCCCGTTAATGCACCTTAATGTGCCTTTTTCTTTGGCAAAACAAATATCTGTGCTCTGGACTTATGTGAGTTCCAACATTACGTCGTATCATGAGATACCATTCAGAAGTCACAGTCGAGTTGACATTCCTGGTTGGCCCATGTTAAAAATATTCCTGAGTGGGTACATGCGCTTTTCACGAAAGCCTTGATCTTACTCGTAACAGCTGAACTGATTGCCAAACAATTTGTCATAGGCAATTTCCTCATTCACTGCTTCACATGGCACCGATTACCACAGTACGTGGGATCTGCAGGATTTCTTATAGTGCCATTGTTCAGAGACGCACCTGCCAAGCCGCTCATGCCAATGAGAACGCCCCTCCTTACCCTCCTTCCAAGGCTGCTGCTGGTAACGCAGCGCTCACCATTGGCAGACAACATGGTGCCGAGGAACACATCTAACGTTCAAACTATTAACATCTAACGTATTCGCCCTCTTGATTGGCCAAATAGGTTTGTAACTTCCACAGTGCTGCACGGAACTACTGAAACAGTGTATATCGTAGCTGGGTCAGAAGGTGAAGCAGGCATTTGGGAGAGACAGCTTGAGAAGGTAACAAACTAGGTGGTGGGGAGGGGTTCTCTCATTCAGCATACTCTCGTCGTGTTCTAAGGTGTATGGCCCCCTAAACAGCTGCAATGGTGAACTACATCAAACGAGACCAGGTGACTCATCCTCCTGGATATGAGTTTGATGGCACGGTCGAGGTTGCAAACGTGAGACATCATGCTTCCAGCGAGGGCCAATGTAGGCTTGTGTAAGTATGCAGAAAGTATGCAGCAAGGATATCCGGGCCTACGCTGTTTTGGAAAGACGTAAAAAATGGAGTAAATCTGTTCCTGCATATTAATTTTAGGCAATGCATTGCCTTTGGTATAACAAAAAATTACAGCATATCCATGGAGTGAATGATGGTGAGTGGGCGAAGCTCGGGAGGTTCATCATAGATCGTGCCGAGTTCCGGATTAATTTAGTTAACGCGCATGCTACGAATGTTCAACTATGCACAAGTGAAATCTCCCACCGGCACTTCATTGCAAGTCAAGATCCAGTGCCTATATATATATATATATATATATATGGGTGGCCGGTGAACAGTTCTCCAATGCGAGCAGTCGGTATTTCTCAATCAAGAAACTCGCTAGGAGACGCTGCCTGCGCTAACGTTGTCTCTCGCGGGTGAGGGCGCGTTCTCCTTCTTTGCGAGCTGGTAGAGCATTCATCTAAGAAAGAGCATTTCCATGATGATGATGATGATTGTGGTTCGGTTAGGAAAGGACGCTAATTTCTGCAGCCCATGTAGGGAGCACGGCTAAGCGTCCGTAGGGGTAGGGGAAAGGGAGTGAAAGAGATAGAAAGGAGAGAAAGGCCATAGCGGAGGGCTCCGGAAATTTAGACCACCAGGGGTTCTTTAACGTGCACTGACAATGCACAGTACACGGGCCTCTGGCATTTTCGCCTCCATCGAAAATGCGATCGACTGCAGCGGCCGGGATCGAACCCGCGTTTTTTGGGTGGCAGCCGAGTACCGTAACCACTACACCACCACGGCGGACATAGTCAACGCGCGCCTTTCGCTCTCTCTGTCTCTCTCACACAAGACAGCAGATGGAAGAGTGAGAGAGAGAGGCACGCCGGTTATGCCTGACGCAGGACAAGGTTAGACTAAGAGGAGCTTCGCCCCTAAAAAAATCAAGACGCATATCTCTTCAAGCATGCTCCATCGTTGGCCAAGAGCACTGCAAAATTGTTCAGCCAGACTTCACCATTGCCCTTCCCCATTTAAAGCCAGCACAGCGCCTTCCTGAGAAAGAATGTGCTTTGAAACATTGGTTGTCAATAGAGCTCAATGTAGTTCCACTTAGAAGGCATCCCAGCTGTTTGATGCATGTAACTACAAGGAGATTCTGGAACAAACCTGTGTGTGGAGTTCATCAACAACTGTCCTCAGCTCTGGTTCTTCCCAGTGGGACTCGAGGTAGGCGCGGATGTTTTTCCGTGCGTATGGAAATAGCACATCCTGTTTTCAAAGAGACACAAAGCCACAGTTAAAGGATGCTGTTCATCAAACATAAGGCTGTATGAGTTTGCATGTTACCTACAAACTAGTACACAAAGGACGGTGACCTTTTGGTACCGTTTGTATACTCTCGGAATGAGTGCCTCCCAGTCACTTTCAGGCTAAAACAAACTTGAGCACTAATGACTCAAGTGTTCATTAAGGAGCGATGCAGGACTGAAGGGCCAACGTTGTAGCTGCTGCGCCAATCTGGATAAAAGTTGTAAGAATGGTTCATTCTTTTGCCGTCAGACTGTGTCCTAAATCAACGGCTGCCACCCGGCAATGAGGTATGCCAGCTTAGGAGAAACTATCACTTCGAAAATAATGAAAGTATACTAATTGTTTCCAATTAGACAGCTTCTAGAAGCTTTACAGCATAGGATAAGGCCCGTCATGCAATCTTTATGTCATCTTTTGTAAAAATGTAAAGATGAAGTTTGCTAAACACATGCAGGCACAATGATGGAACAAGTAAAGAAGTATACAAAGGAAAGAGGTGGGCGAGCGCCAACCACTAACTGTTTATTGACTGAGAGCTTACTGCTAATGATATTGGTAAAACCGATGGTGCACATCTTCCTGCGCAAGTTAAAACCTGTTTATGTGTGCCGCACCTCACGCTAGCAAAAATCATTCGCAAAAGCAAGGATCAGATGGCAAAGGAACTTCTAGAGACATTCTATATCAGAAAGAAAGGCTCTGCTGCTGTGAGTGACACTTCAATATCTCTGTACACCTTCGAAGCATGCATTTTAGATACGCAAGTTTCGTGATAACATATGTTTGATGTCATATTGTTTGCTTTGCCGTGCATGTATGAAAGCTTACCTAGCTTTGTAACTTGAATGTCAATAAACAGTTGGTAGCTGGTGATCGTCTGTACCTCTCCTGCCTATATACACCCTTCCTTGTTTCATCGTTGCACCTGAACATGTTTAGCAAGCCTAGTCACCAACTTGCCCAAAAACAAGCATTTCTAGAGAAAGTTTATTTGCTCGTCACGGTTTGTCAGATATATGATAATTATCTGTCTTCAAAGTATTTAGAAATATAAAAATCACAGCATATCCTCGAGGTGAATGATGATGAGTAGGCGAAGCTGCGGAGGTTCATCGGTAAAAACCGTGAATCTTGCCCAGTACATCATCAAAGACGTGACAAACACTGTGTGTCGCCATCTAGCTCTCTCCTATCACACCTGAGCACGCAGCGAGCGCCTCCGCGCCATCTGTTGATCCATTCACGTACTAGCTAAGCAGCACCGCAGCGCTCGGACGGACGGACGGACGGACGGACAGACAGGCAGACAGACAGACGGACGGACAGACAGACTCCCATACTACGCGTTCCCATACATCTGAATGAAGCGAGCACCACAGCACCATCACGCCATCTAGTGAGCACTTCATAAACAGCGGTGTAGGTTACACGATACGATGATACGTGACAACCGACCCACAGCTTGAGGAGCTTCGCCCCTAAATGTACTTTATCTTGTCCCTAAAAAAATTTCCCTTTGGCACAGGTGTTGTTTTGGGGGTGTTTGCACATGTGCTCTATCGGTGTAACTAAGCAGCATGTGGTGTGCTTATCCTCAAGGTTTTGTTTTCTTAACTTCTCTGCTATGTTTGTGACTGCTTCGGTGCGTAGCCATCAGGTGGCGGTTCTGGCGAGGTGCTGACACTTCATTTTCGGGTTATCGTTAACAGTGCTAATGACTCTGGCAGTAGCAGCGGTGATGTACACACATCATCTAATCAACGTTTTGTCTGGATTTTCGCAGAGGCTCTTGATTCATCCTATACCTGTAAGGACCCCTGGACAGGGCCAATTCCGAAATATTCAAGATTTGTGACCAACTCATCGCTGCTTCCTTTGGCTTCACGAGGACTGCGACTGCTCTGTGCATCCGCCATCTGCTTGAGGGTGTTGTAACTACGGCTTATCGCTTCTGTCTTGGGGGCGGTGTTTTTTCACTGGACAGCTTGGTAGCAGCGGCGATGTACACGCGTCATTTAATCAACTTGTCGGGATTTTTGAAGGTTGGTGGCATTTCCTACGTTGTGCTCTTGCACAGTTTATTTCCTATCGTCGCTGTTTCTGCCACGAGTGCCCCAGTGCATGCATGGTATATGTATCAGTGCTGCCTGTAGGCTATGGCACTTTCAAATGCTGGAAGCTTGTGCGATGTGGCGAGGTCTCCTGCTGATAAGCGGCCTGGCACTATTAAGAAAGTCGCTAAGGTGTTGACTGACCTGTCATCTAAGCTTGAAGCGTTTGCGACGGACATAAGAATAGACATTAGCAGGGTTGCGAGCTCGAATGCAGAAATTCACCGCGAAATTGGAATCATCCGTGACTCCATTGGCTCTACTGTATTAATGAAGGCTTCGAACAATTTAAGAAAGCGGTCGACGTTTTCCATCGCGAACTCACTGCGGTCTCGGCTGAGAATCAACGATGTAAACAAGAAAATGAGAAACTAAAAAGTGAGTTGAAAGAAGCAAAGAGAGAAATAGTAAAGATGAAACAGTACAGTAGAAGCATGAAGATGGAAGTGAAGGGGCTGCCTTTGGTCGCTAATGAAGATTTGAAAAAATGTGTGGGACAAATAGCTGCGTGTATCAATACTAGTATCCTTAAAAATGACACTGATGTTGTGCATCGTGTTCTTTCTAAGGATCAGAACAAACCAAATGTCATCATAAAGTTCACGACTCGGTCTGCACGAGACAGATTTCTCTCTGCGGCACGACACTGGCACTTGGAGACAAACAGCCCTGTTTATGTTAATGTGCACCTGTGCACTGAGAATAAGCAACCGCTGGGCAAAGCTCAACAACTGAGGCATGAAAAATAATGGAAGTTTGTTTGGGTGTCGCAGGGGAAGGGCCTCATGTGCAAATTCTAGCAATCGCCTGTCCTACATATTGCCTGTGATGCTAACTTCAATAGAGTTACTTAAATGCCTTGTACTCCTGATTGAGCTCACTGTTCTTATACCCTTTGACATAATGGTGCCAAGGCATACGAATATTTTGTGGTTCTTCCTTGTTTACGTGACGTTTCATAGGACAATTGAAGGCCTGTTTATTCGAAAAGCCAATTACATTTGCCGATATTTTGTGGATTTGAGCTTAGCTTACATTCCTGATCTACATGTGCTGCATTCTGGTCGACTAAAGGAAATGCAGATTTTTCATCAGTATCGTTTGTTTATACTTTATAGCCTGTACCACACTACTGTTACATTTATGTATTCACCCCTTTGGTAGTGTTGCTGTTGGGGGCACCAGGCCTAAAAGGCTATACTTTTTAACATTTTCTTCAATAGCTAGTTTGTGTACAGGGCCGTCCACTCTTAGGGTGAACACGACGCAACGTGGCTTCCTTTTTGGAACGCGAGTGCTTGCGACGTGGGCACACATCGAAGCTAATAATGTGCAGGCGCACAGAGTGATCCAAGCCCCTCTATGCCTGCTCTATATTAGCGTCGATGCGCCGTCCGATCGCGAGCGCTGGCATTGTAAAGAAGGCACCCACGCCAGGCACGTAGGCAAGGGGGGGCCCAGGGGGGCCCGGGCCCCCCCCGAAATTCGTCAAGTCAGGCATCAATGCAGGGGTACATAGGCACAAGTACAAGTAGCGCCGTGCGCATTTAAACAAATGAAAAACAAACGATACTCAAGGAACTCACTAAGAACAGCTACACAAGAGCCTTTATTCCGAAAGCACTTCAATTCCGAAAGCACGGCTATGCTTGCCGAGAATTCAGCGTCCTCCGGCTCCTGAATCAACACCACAACAGAAACACCACACTCTCCCATATGTCCGAGGCGTTAGCGAAACTATCGCCCGTATTCTCAGAAAAGAAGGCATCCGATTGACTCACAAGTCCACGAGCGCATGTTCTCTACATATTGCCGAAGGCCATTCACCGAAATAGAGAGCCTAAGCCACTGTATACAAATAGGTGATGCGAGCTACATCGGCGAAACGAAAAACCTCAAAGAAACATTTCGACAGCACAAGAATGGCCCCTGCAATTTTGCAACAGATCGCAAGCCGATAGCCAAACATTCCCAAGATAGCGACCACCGTATCAATCTTCCTGACACAACGGTCATACCAACTGAAACCAATTATCGGAAACAGTTACTGCTTTGTGACTGCGGAAAAAGGCAGAAAACTTCGCAACGCAGACATTTTAATATATGTAAGACAAGCTTGTTGGAAACGAAATTACCAGAACGAACAAAATGTTGCCATACGGCTTTGAAACCAGAGAAAACACGTTATCTGCCCCTACTTCGTGTGACTTTTCTTTGTCGCATCAGTTATGTTTAGGAAGGTGGTTCGTTGGTTGTGTCGGGTTTTTTGGAGCAAAAGTGACCATGTCTATATTGCCCCAAACGAGGCTTCTCATCTACGGTCAGGGCGCTCGGTAGTTGGATTGCTTCAAAGAACTGTGCAAAGAATGACAGGACATGCAGAAAAGGATAGCGTTGACTCCATCGGTGGATTCCCTGAGGAAATGTCTTTCTTAATGAGAGGAGCAGTGTCTTTGTTGCTGCAGAGCAAGCAGGCGGTATAATGCGGACATCATTTATACAGTCGCGTAGTGGCGGCAACTTAGGGAACATTCAGGTGCTTTCTTTAACTGACAGCTGCGCGGCGTGGGAGAACGCATGTGCACGGCTTGGCTTTGCCGCAGACGCAGAATTTTTCCACGAACGGACGGCGGAAGCTAACCGAAGGCTTGGAAAATGGGGCTTCTGTATGGAATGCTACGGATTCGACAACCCATTAACCCGTTCAATCCCCCTGGCACCTTTGCGAACCCCACCACCCTTTTTCCGCCACCTGTGTCGTGGGGGCAGGTGCCCGCGCGGCGGAAGGAGTAAACAAGGTAAACAAACAGGGTAAACTGCGCTTGTAGTTCTGCGGAAGGGTACTACAGGCGAGCCACGTTCATTTCATAGATAGATGACCTGAAAGCTTCCCTCCAAACGGCGCTTTGCAAACCATCGGAAAACGCTGCAAAGTTTGCAATTCGTGTTGCCAGAGCACGCCTGCAAGGGCAAATTTGAATCTGGTCAGCCGCCCTTCGATTTTTACGTCAGTGATATGACAACAGCACATATCGTTACGCTAAGAGATGGATGGGAAATCTGGAAAACTAAATGGCAAGCCATGCAAGAGGAGGAACCACCCCACTCTGCGACAGACGCTTTAACTGAATGCGACAAAGCCCTCTCGCCGAACGTTCACACACTAAAGATATTGGCGACAATCCCAGTGAGTACAGCTGCTGCAGAACGCAGCTTCTCGACAATGAAAAGAGTAAAAACATATTTGAGTCACCGAACGGCTGAAGAGCGGCTTAATGGCCTGGCTCTTATGTCCATTCACCGGATGCAAGTCAGTGTCGACGAAATTATCACTGTGTTTATAGAGAAACCGCGATGCATGAAAATTGCAGCGTGAACCACTCTTTTCGGCCAAGCTGCTTGCTCGTTTTCTTTTCTTTTGCATTGGCTTTTGCTATAATGTAAAACCACTCGCAATGTCATTCTTTAATATTGCTTCCTAAAACGACTTTTAGCTTTCTGCATCTTTTGTGTCATGAAAGCATCCGTGTTTTGGCTCTTTATGGTTCAATAAAGTTGCTTTCGCGAATATGTCTGTTTTTTTTTCTTTTAAGTATTGCTGTCATAAAGTGGCTCACGTTTTTCTCGAAGGCCTGTAGTTGAGACAAAGTGTGAGAAATTCCGTAGAGAAAGCGTCCAACGAATATTTCTTTTTATTTCCTGAACATCCGAAAGTGAGCGCCTGATTCCTTCGCATTGCTTTTTTTTTCTTTTTCTCGCCCTCGTTCCGTCACTGGCTCTGTATGGCCCTTCTTCGTCCAGATTACTTGGTTACAAAGTATTCTTTCTCGTGTACACGCACTAGCTTTACTACAGAGTCAAAAAGCTTGCTTTCCATCTTGGATGAACTCGCTTCTGGGGCTGCATTCCACTCTGTTCTCTTTCTCGTCTTATCATTAAGCGCCTTCTATATTCCCAAGCAAGTTTTTTGAAGCATTGTATAATAATGACCATGCTGTTATTGATGCTTTTGTCCCCCCTTTATGTAATACCCTGAGAAGGGCCTTTAAGAGTGAATAAATGATGATGATGATGATGATGATGATGATGATGAAGCTTTTGGGCCCACCCCGAAAAAAAATCCTGGCTATGTGCCTGACCCACGCTGCGCCGTGTTCACCCTAAGAGTGGACGACCCTGTACATGCAGCGTTATTAACCCTTATCATGCAACTGTTCCTTCTGCTTTTTTTTTTTTGCAATGCTCAGTTTGGCTTATTGAACATTCGGCTTCAAAATGGCTGTGAAGTGTACTAGTCTTTCTGAATTATGCGATATTTTGGTGGATAACTGTGTATCGACTCTCAGTTTTTTACATTTGAATATACAGTCAGCGCGTTCTAAAGACGACGAGTTCTGCAGTTTTCTGAATGAATTTGGGTTCAAGTTTTTGGTAATCATGTTAAGTGAAACCTGGTACTCCAATGATGCCGATGTTTTGAATACAGATGGGTATAACGTGGTTCACACGAACAGAGAAAGGGGGGAGGTGGTGTATGCATATATGCTGAAGCTTATCAACTATGAGTATGTTGATGATTGGTCTCGAAGCTGCGAAGATTTCGAAGTTATGTGCTTGAAATTTGAAAACACCCTCATTACTGTTGTCTACAGACCACCTCATTGCAGCATTGATAGTTTTTTTTCCACTTCCTAGACGAATACTTTAGGTTTGTAAATGAAAACAATTATACTTTAGTAATTGGAAGAGATCTAAACATCGACATGCTCACAACAGCTTACAAACAAACCGAATTTTCCAACCTGATATGTAGCTACGCCAACTAGCATTACAGCCACAACAGTGACTTTAATAGGTCTATTTATAACAAAACACTGTTGATATACTACACTATGGTATAATTACTATTACAATTAGTGATCATTTACCAATTTATCTAATTGCAAGCATTCAGACTAAACGAAAACATGCAGTAGAAGGCAATATTTACATTCAAGACATCAATCCACAATCTCTATCTAGCCTATGACCATTTTATTTATACTTTGTGCTAACTAAATTGGAAATGTTTTCCTTATACTGAAGCAAAAAAAAAAACAAGCTCATAAACCATGGATTTCCTTTAAGCTAATCAAAATGATAAAGAAAAAGAATGCATTGTACCACTTATTTGTAGCTTCTGGTGACCCTGTTGTGTTGAAAGAGTTTAAAAAATTCCGCAATAATGTGACTAAGTTGCTAAAACAAGCTAAGCGTGACTATTACTACTTCATGTTTGATGGCATTGTGGATGTAAAGCAGATGTGGAATAAGCTGAATTCTGTTCTATCACAAACGCGGCCCACCAATCAGACCACAGCCTTTATCCACGTCCATGTTAAGTAAAGCGGAGGAGCGGCTTCTAGTCTGACTCTGCACAAACACTATGCTGTGCCCGGCAGCTCTCAAACACTTCGATCCCGCCTTTTCCGGCAGTTGCTCACACTGTGTGGAGAAGTCTTCGGACATCTACCACATGGTGTGGGCCTGCCCCTATAATCCCTCCCGCTACACCCCCTATCCACAACACAACCAGGGAGGTGACCCAGCGTGGCTGCACTGACCTTCAGGCCCAAAAGGCCTTGGTGGGAAGAGCCCAAGCGGCGGCCGATGCCAATGGGGTCCCGTACTAGGGATCCTCACCTAGTGTTTGTAAGGACCGTCCCCTTAGAGGGCGGTCCCTGCATACCTCCACTGAATTCTCTGTGATTCAATAAATGTTAGTACCACCACCACCACCTCTATTGCTAATTAGCTTAAGGTAGGAAACGAGAGCTTTAAAGATGAAGCCCTAGCAAATAAATTCAATGAATACTTCTTGTCACTGGCTGAAAGCCCTCATGATCAAGATGCGTTGACGTATTCACCCAGCACCCTCACACATTCATTGTATCTATATGAAACTGACAATAATGAAATCCTAAGTGTGTTAAAAAAATTCAGGTAAAGTAAATGTGAGGATGTGAATGGGCTAAACATAGAACCAATCCTTCATGTCATTGACCTGAGCACACCTTGCCTCACGCACATTTACCACATGGCACTATTGTGTGGCATCTTTCCTCAACAGATGAAAGTTACAAGGGTAACTGTGGTGCAAAAAGGTGGTGGAAGAGATAATTTAGGCAATTAGAGACCGATATCAATTTTTCCTTTGTTTTCTAAAGGCTTAGAAAAATTATTCTTCTTAGAATGAGTTCTTTCTTTGACAAGCATTGTGTAATAACATCATCACAACATGGGTTCAGATCAAGCTGTTCGATTGAAACTGCTCTTCTTAAACAAAAAGAAATAATTTTGGACAGTACTGAGGCTAAGAAACTAACACTGGGAGTATTCTTAGACTTCTCAAAAGCTTTCAACAGAATAAATCATGCAACTCTATTAGATAAACTAAATTGTTACGGCATACGTGGAATTGTTTTAGATTTAATCAGAAGTTACATAACAGATAGAAATCAATGTGTATCAATAACTACACATCACTCTTCGTTTTAAACTATTAGGCAGGGTGTGCCTCAGGGCAGCATACTGGGCCCACTTTTGTTTGTTATGTATATAAATGATATTGTGAATGTTGATGATTCAATTAACTACATTATTTACGTGGATGATGACAGTTTCTTCATTTCAGGAACCAAGGATGATGAACTTATACATTTGGCAAATGAAGTACTAAGGAAAATATATATTTGGTCGGTAAAAAATTCACTTCAGCTAAATTGCTCGATGACAAAGACAGTGCTTTTTAAGAGCGAAATCCACGCCTCGCTATCTTACAAAGTCTCTTATCTTAAATGACATAAAAGTAGAACTCTCCACGTCAGCTAAAACACTCTGTGTTATTTTTCATGCAGTGATGAGTTGGGACCACCATACTGATTAGTTAAAGTTTAACCTCTGCAAAGCATTAGGGTAGTTGCGCAGATGCCAGAGACTGCTACTAATAAAAAACAAACTCATGACATATAATGCGCTATTTGCTTCCCATCTGCACTGCTGTCACCTCGTTTGGTCAAATAGTAAAAAATAAATCATTAGGTCATCTAATCACACTGCAGAAGTAAGCATTACGGGCTATTGCTGAGGTATCCTACAATGAACATGTGCATGATCTGTTTCTAAAGTTCAACATTATCCAAGTTCACCACCTGTATGAGCATCTGCTTATGTGTTCTTTTAAACGTCAAATGACTAAGGGTGCTACTCATTCGAGGAACACCGTGAACTTGTTACCCAACCAATCATCTTGCTTAAACGGACACACTGAACATTGGGCAGTTCCGCGACCAAGTTCACCACCTGTATCAGCATCTGCTTATGTGTTCTTTTAAACGTCAAACGACTAAGGGTGCTACTCATTCGAGGAACATCGTGAACTTGTTACCCAACCAATCATCTTGCTTAAACGGACACACTGAACATTGGGCAGTTCCGCGACCAAGTTCACCACCTGTATCAGCATCTGCTTATGTGTTCTTTTAAACGTCAAACGACTAAGGGTGCTACTCATTCGAGGAACATCGTGAACTTGTTACCCAACCAATCATCTTGCTTAAACGGACACACTGAACATTGGGCAGTTCCGCGACCAAGTTCACCACCTGTATCAGCATCTGCTTATGTGTTCTTTTAAACGTCAAACGACTAAGGGTGCTACTCATTCGAGGAACATCGTGAACTTGTTACCCAACCAATCATCTCGCTTAAACGGACACACTGAACATTGGGCAGTTCCGCGACCATGCAGAAACTATGGTTTTCACTTTCCCACTGTCTGCCCTCAATACTAAATAAATAAAAACTATGTCATACGTTATGTTCCTAAAAACGTATTATTTCAACTAATATTATGAATGATAACCTTGCTTTTGCATTTCCTTAAAATTTTGTGTTTCTTGCTGAATTTTATCAGTTTGTTTTGTGTATTTCTATTTTAATACAGCAACGAGTGGAAGTTCTTGCCATGTTGCTGCTGGTATTGTACAGGGAGGTGGGACTAGTCAAGCTGCCTATTGGCCTCGAGATTGACATGTAGAGGGCAGCACCGTCGCCTTGTGACAGTGGATAGGCGTTCGTCGGCGTGCATTGAAATGTACGCAGCAGCGCTCTGTTTTGAGTGGTTTGAGGCTGTTGTATAGCTAAATAAAAGCATTCGTCCCAGTCAAATGGTGATACATGCATCCTTTGATCTTGCATCAGTGCAGGAAGCATGCATTTACATTACACATGAATTAAGCGGGATATGGCATTCAATGGGGCATTGCATGACTTGCTCAGTGGTTCTCTCCGTCTATTTTTTTTTTTTTCACCATCTTAAGTTCTCTTCTGTCTATGATGTTGGCATTGCTTTTACGTGACTGAGAGTTCAGTATTGTGGTCTCACTCATTTTCCGCTGTCGGCTACAACAACAAAAAATGACTCCTACTGCGCATTGAGTTGTAGCGCTGCACTGTATCACTCACACGCGTAACTGCGTTTAATGCCTTGCATGTCATCTTCCATGAAACGCAAGTCATTTAACTGGCTCAGTTAGCAAGCTATGTCACTGTATATGCCACTTGAGGACTATCACGATATTTGACACACGCCTATACTAAGTAAACATTTTAATGCCCAAATACATCACTTTCTTCACATAATTATTATGTGACCATGAAAAGAAGAGGTCTATTTTTTATGCACATAAAAGAAGATATGTTCTTCAAGCGAAAAAAGTCTGCTATTTTTCTATCATGCTCACAATATCTTATATTGCGAGGCTGATATCGCTGCAGCACTGCATTTACAAGTTCATGTTCCCCGCTTATTCAGAAGGACGCTGGGTGGGTCGTACACTTGAAATACACAGCAGCATCCAAACTGAAATAACTGTGCCGAACTGGAGGGGTGATGATGACACAGCACGCTCATGACACAGGCACTCAGTGATTTTAAGAAAGAAGAAAGACCGCAGCGCAAAGCCAAATAATACCATGACTAATACTTTTATGCTTGGATAAGAATACATGAAAGCATTCAACACTGCACCAGCTCAGGGAACAAACATATTGCAGGATGTGCATGGGGTAACTTAATTTAAGCAACTTAAGCAGCTTAACGGCAACCTTAGCTGAACGGAATCACCCACACGATGCTCTCAACAAGGCATACAATGACGCGTGTAAACTAGATAGGACACCAGCACTAGAAGGAAAGAGGCCCTAAAGCGCAGGCCAACCAGCCGCTAGCATTCATAATGAAATACTCCAATGCGCTTCCAAATATAAATAATATTCTTCGCGAATACTATCCAGTATTAAGCAACGATCGCCTTAGAAAAGCGTTTGTGGAAATACCAAGAGTCACCTACCGCCATAATATAGAAACTTTAAGGACCTGTTAGCACATGCCAAAGTAAACCCTCAGCGCACCGCCTGCGTAATAACTTGCTCCCACCCCAGATGTAAGACTTGCAAACATATTTAAAATGATCTTAAAGTTAAAAGAACAGGAAGTAACTATGTCCATCATATAAAATCAAGTTTAGCTTGTACTAGTTCAAATGTTATTTAGATGTTGGAATGTTCACTCTGTCACAAGCAATACATTGGCGAAACTGGTCAACCAATTAATGTTAGATTAAACGGGCACCGCGCGGACACCGTGAATAACCTGCTGAAGGCAGTGGCGCAACATTTTAATATGGCAGGTCATAATTTTGACGAACTTAAATTCTACATACTTCAGGCAAACTTCTGCTCGCCGAGGGACAGAAAATACAGGGAATAGTATCCCATATGCGAGTTCAATACCCTCCAGCCTACAGGCATAAACTTTCCGAAGGGAACCCGTGAGTCCATTAGATACGATGGGGGGGTTAACAAAGACAACAAAAGGTTAAGTATATGTACAAGCTAACAATGTTTCTTCCTGAAAGTCTACTTCCAGGTGCGGATTCCTCATCCGCTTCGACGAGAACAACAGCGTTAAACAGTGTAGTCACATTTTTAGCAACAGTTCGGTTTCGGTGAAATGCGCTGTGGGTGCGGCGCAGATGATGCGGGGTGGGAGAGGGGACACATGCAATAGGTGCAATGCATGTGCCTAGAGTAATATGTGTTCCTTTGTTCATCCTGCTTTCTAGGACTGCGCACACAATGCATTTCCAAGATATGTACCACGGGCGGATTCTTTGCAAGCTGTCCTTCTTGACATGTATACTATTAGCCACACTAACACCTGTCACCCAACCTCCCCTACACCCTAACCTCCCCCCCCCCCCCTTTTTCACATGTGCTGCTCTTCTCCTCTCCTTCAGTGGACGGGGGAGAGCGTGCAATGGCGTACGCTGGAGAAGGCATTCGCTGTTCTGACGAAGACAAGTCCACTTGTTGAAACGTTGGCTGCTGCAACATTCGCTGTTCTCAATCATTTTTCGCGATCTGTTCATTGATTCAAGCCTCTATCTTGCCCTGAGCTTCTCTTCTAGTTTATATTTCAGTAAGGCATTTGATAAAGTTATTCACTGAAGACTAATCATGAAACTTAGAGAAATTAATCTACCAGACATACTTATAGCATGGATCGAAAACTACTTAACGGAACGTGCTCAGCTTGTTTCGGTAGATGGGAACAATTCGACCTTTCTTCCTGTGACATCAGGCGTGCCCCAGGGCAGTGTTCTGGGGCCATTGTTGTTTTTACTTTATGTTAATGACACTGTCAATGTTGTACTACCAGAAATGCAAATCAGACTCTTCGCGGATGATTGCGCACTTTTTCGACAAGTTACTTGCACGGACAATCAATAAAACTTAAATTCAAGTCTGAATAACATACTACACTGGTGTATTGAAAATGGTATGTGTTATATACCGACATCACAGGCACACTTTATCGCATATTACCCATGCAAGCAGCAGTGGTCTTATCACCGAGTTACCATACTATAAAATGACTGAGCGCCAATAAACTTTTGTTCATTTCCCAACTGGGTGTCCGACTGATTCACAACATTGGTGACGAGGCGGACCGGCCCAGCGAGGCCGCTGACGATGAAGGTGGGATGGCTGTTGGCAAGATCAGCGAGTACCGTCTAGGCACGGACGCGTCCTGGGATGAGTACGTCGAGCGATTGGAAATGTTCTGTGTCGCGAACAAGATGACAACAGACGAGCAGAAAAGAGCGGTTCTGCTGAGCTGTTGTGGTGAAACAGCGTACGGGCTCATCGCAACCCTGGTGAAGCCAGTAAGACTGACCACGGCAAGCTACGACGAAATCAAGACGGCCGTTTGCAAGCACCTGCATCCGAGGTATTCGGAGATGCACGCAAGGTTTTTGTTCTACAGAAGAAACCAGGCTCCTGATGAATCTGTGGCAGTGCCCTGCAGAAGCTAATAGAAGATTGTGGTTTTGGTGGCAAGCTGTTACCGCTGGACGTCATGATGCAGGATTGTTTCGTGTGTGATATCAATAACGAGGCAGTCCAGCAGAGGCTTCTTGCAGAGCACAATCTTACGTTCCAGGTCACTTATGACATGGCCGTGACAGCTGGAGCTATGGAAAAAACAGCAGTGAGACATAGGCAACCAGGGAAGAGACGAGACAAAAGTCGGCCAGGGGCTCATTCAAGCAACTCGCATGAAACAAGACACCGCAGTGGAAGATTCCAGTTGCTATCACAGCAACGGTCAGCACGCTCCGAATTTATGCAGTTTTAAAAAGGCGGCATGTTTCAAGTGCAAAAAAATTGGACATATAGTGGAAGCCTGTTGTTCAAAAGACAAGGTTAGAAACTTTCAAAGGAAGGTGTCAGCAGAAGAAGAAAGAGAGTAAAATCAAGGGCGCTTATGAAATGACCGAATTATTTTCTCTCTCTGAAGTGAATGTGAAAGAAGAGCAGTTCACGGTTGAAGTACAGATTCATGGGCAGAACGTACCCATGGAAATTGATTCCGGAGCGTTGTGCTCAGTTGTGAGTGAAGAAATGTTTTGGTTAATTGAGAGAAGTCAAAGTAAAATACCGCTTGAAGAATTGGGCACAACGCTTGTGACATGGTCAAAGGAGACGTTGCCTGCAGTTGGTCGCACAAGTGTGGTGGTGAAATTCAAGGGCCGTACAGCAAAACTGCCCTTGTCGGTAGTGAAGAGGAGAGGTAACAGTTCGCTTGGGCGGAACTGGTTTAGGCCGTTGGGCATTGGACTGCATGGAATACAGCAACTGAATGTTGAAGATGTGACTTCACAGTTTTCTGAGGTGTTTTGCAGTGACCTTCTCGGATTCAATGGACCGCCAGTGCACATCGAACTGAAAGACGACGCCAAATCAACCTTCCTCAAAAGTCGTCCAGTTCCACTAGCACTGAAGAGTGATGTGGCCAAGGAAGTGGAACGCTTGGTGCAACAAGGAGTCTGGGAACCAGTCAAGTACTCCAGCTGGGCAACTCCGTTGGTAGTGGTAAGGAAAAAAGACGGAACCTTGCGTCTATACTGTGACTACCATAGCACGGTAAACAAGGCAGTTAAAACTAGCGGGTATCCTTTGCCTACTGCCGCAGAAATACTATCGACCCTCGGGTCAAGCAAGATATTTACTAAGCTCCACCTAGCTCAAGCTTATCAACAGCTTAGTCTGGATGATGTGTCGGCCGAAGTGCTCACAGTTAACACGATCAAGGAGCTGCACAAGGTCAGGTGGCTGCCGTTTGGAATTTCTGTCGCACCGTAGGCGTTTCAACGAGTCATCGACACGTTGTTGGCAGGCATTCCTGGCGTTAAGGCTTATCTTGATGATATCCTGATTTCCGGGAGTAATGCGGCAGAGCACGCAGAAAGACTGGAGGCTGTGTTATCGTATTTGCGAAAAGCTCAGGTAAGAGTCAACAAGGAAAAGTGTGAATTCAACCAGATGAGCATTGAATTCTTGGGACTCCGGTTTGGTAACGCGGGGATCCATCCAAGCCGAAGCAAGACTGAAGCCATCCAGCAAGCGCCAACGCCCACTAGCAAGAAGGAGCTGCAAGCCTTTTTATTTATTTATTTTTATTTATGACATACTGCAGGCCTGTGATGATTTGAGCAGATTCTTGAACAGATTCGTTTGAACGACTCTCTCAGGTAAAACCTCCGAGAGTCTAATCGAGGACAAAGCCGTTCATATCACTAGATAACGAAACACAAAGCTTTTAATGCGAACAAAGTAAATGGAAAGTTTAAGAAAAGGAAAAAGAGAGAAAGAAAGTTATACACGGAAAATTCAAGAAATATTCTAGAAGCGGCATGCAAGTGCGAGGAGTTCGAACGCGAATCGTTCAGTGGCGAGGGGCGGAGCGACAAAGAAGGTTCTCGTGGTCTCACCACATCTCGTTGCGCTTGCGTGAAGACCAGACGATTGGAGCGTAGGAGGCTAGTCAAGGTGATGACGCCGGGGTGCTGGTCGCGACGGGTGACGACGGATGAGCCGCTGAGAGGCTCGTTCAGATGTTAGAGGCCTCCTGGCTGGCCTCGTGTCACGAAGCTCGGGCCCGCAGCCCGACTGCTCCGGAGCTGCCCGAATGAATAAGCTTCTGTTGGTTGCCGGCCACAATCCGTGCACCACGGGAGCTTTCTGGACAAACGCCGACACGAGTTCCGAGAGCAGGAAGAGATGAACAGGACGCCCCGGACGGGTGAAGGCCTAGTGGCTCGGATCTGGAATCCGACTGCCGCCTTCAGCGCCCGGCCCGGTAGATGACCTGCCCGCTTCGCTTTCTGGAACCGCTCTCTCTGAATCCGATCCCACCGGGTCTTCTTCTTCGTTGTTTTCATTGGCCACCACTAGGAACCCGTGTTCTTCAGCCATTGGGTGCTGGGAACCCCGTGGCTCTTCTTGATTGGGTCCTCTTTTCTCTTATTTTGTAGGTACCACGCCTTTCGTCCTTCGTCTTCATCTTCCTCTGTCACAGCTTTTTGATCGCGCACTTTTTAAACTGCGCACTTCACTTATCACAAGGCCCAAGTAAAGGCCCAAGCAGGAGTGGCATGGGAAAAACAAAGTACAAAGTAATAACAAGAGGGAAGCAACATTGTAAGTATGGAACGAAAAAAATTAACACCACCTTCCCAAAGGGAACCCTGATGGAATGCGAAGCAGCGGCGTTGCGTACGGGTGGCGTCGCGGGTTCAACGGCGCTAACGCGGGTGCTTCGCATCCCATCAGGGTTCCCTTCGGGAAGATGGTGTTAATTTTTTGTCGGTCGCGGTAGAGGAGCGAGCGGCGGTAGCGGGCGAACGGACGAGGCGGCAGCTGCGGCGAGCGCGCGGCAGGCGAGTGAGAGAGTGACGTCAGCGC
This sequence comes from Hyalomma asiaticum, assembly GCA_013339685.2. NCBI lineage: Eukaryota > Metazoa > Arthropoda > Arachnida > Ixodida > Ixodidae > Hyalomma > Hyalomma asiaticum. The sequence goes on from CM023487.1 coordinate 92,318,744, forward strand.
GCACTGCGAGGGGAGCGTGACGTCAACGCGCAGCTGCGGCGTGACCTACTTGGCACCGCTCCAACACCTGCGGCGAGGGCAGCGCGTTACCCTCGCCCTCGCCGTACGGACGCACAAAGGGAGAACGTTACACAGGCTAGTCAAAGAGCTGCTTCGCATCTAATAAGGGTAGCAATACAAAAGTTGGCATATGTTCAGAGCAGTAATAATAAAAATAAAAAAAGGATTGAAAAATTCCGCGTGCGAAATAGCCACGCGCTTTTGGAAGTAACCGCTGCAGGTAAAAACAGTACAGAGGGCGAGCTTTCCATTGCGCCATAAAAAGAAGAGTCCTTAAAAATCGGTTGTCAGCCCCTTTAAGATTGTGGTAAAAATGGGCAGATCGTGCGTCACATTTGCCAGAACGAACACGCTTTCACCTCACAAAGAAGGAACTATGTATTTAATTTTGCTCTGAAAGTGGTGGAAAAAACGCCGCTAGCGACACCCAACACACGTGTTCGTCATTTCACGGCCGATGGATAAAAACGCACGTGGTGCGGCCTGCGACGTCGCCCGAAACCGGCGTGACGAGCCTAGTTCTACGCGCCGCCGCAGCGGCGCCACTGCTACGGGACACGCGCGCGCGGGAGGAGCCGCTGGTTCTGCATGTTTCGCGCAGCGGCGCGCTGAGAGTTTGCATTTTACTCACGCAAGGCTGCGTATTGCTTTGTCAAAATAAGATCTCTACGCTGCCTGCAAGAACATGAATACTATACTATACCCAGCAGGTCGGTACGGGCATTGGGCCGCTAATGGACTTGCACGAGCCCGAACCGCGCACTTTTGCCGCAGGTTTCGAAGCGTGACCACCGTCCAATATAATTGGCAAGTTCCTTGACGCTTGCTTGAATACTTGCTTCGCTTGATGCGCTTGTTCGCTCATAAAAGAAAAACCTGTTAATATTATTCAAGATTTCTTACAGGCCCACTGAAAGGCATTGAAGGGTGTGGCCAGTGCGGTGAGAGATGTACGATGCTGGAATTATGTAAGGTGCACGATTAAGTGATGAGTAATAGAACTTGTGGTACAATAATAGAGTGGCTATGCGACGGTGAACTGAGAGAGGCGGTGTCGCAGATTTAGTTTTCAACGCTGAAACACTGACGTCGTACGAATAACAGGAATGAATGAACCTTGTAGCGCGAATTTTGGACTGTTTCTAGATCGTGTATGAGGTTAACATGATGCGGGTTCCATATGGCAGATGCGTATTCTAGTTTAGGTCGAACGAGTGATTTGTAAGCGAGCAATCTCACGTGATGTGGGGCGAGGCGAAGATGACGTTTAAGAAATCCCAGTGATTTGTTTGCTGATGATATCACGTTAGCGACATGTGCATTCCATGTTAGGTCATTGGATAATGTAATGCCTAAGTATTTGAAAGATGATACAGATTCTGTGGATTCGTTAGCGATTTTGTACTGAAATGCATGAATATTGTGTCGACGGGTAGTGGAAAGGAGCTTGCATTTGCTAGGGTTAAGGGTTGAGCCAATTTTCACACCATTGTTGAATGTGGTTAAGATCCTGTTGGAGGGCTTCTTGATCACTAGTGTTAATTACTAGGCGGTAGATAACGCAGGCGTCAGCAGACATTCGAATTTGGCAGTGTACATGCAGGGGGAGGTCATTAATATTGCTACGGACCCGTGCCACCGACCGTCAAGAGGCGAATAGAGAAAGACGACGAGGAGGACGTTTAGCGAGGCTTGCTCGCGCTGCTGCTTGATGGCCAAGCGCCTCAGCGTTCCTTGTTAGAATACAACTGTATATAGCCTCGCCTCTTGCGTCTTTCCTCGTAACATCTTTGGTGGAGGTGCTGGGTAACCTTCTCGACACGGAGCTTCGCAGTGGACGCTTTCTCGAGCCTACCTTCATGGCTCCAGAAGATACCTCGTCCACAGGGGATGCAGCGCCCACCCGAACACCTGCTGCCAATACGACCTACATCACTGTCGCCCCTCCTCGTGACCCTGGCATTTTCTCTGGCACCAATGGGCAAGATGTCGAGAAGTGGCTCAACCTCTACGAGCGTATCAGCACAACGAACCGGTGGGACCCTACTATCATGCTCGCGAACGTTATATTTTACCTCGGCGGCACCCCTCGTGTCTGGTTCGAAACGCACGACGTGGAGCTTACTAGTTGGGATGCGTTCAAGGACAAGATTCGGGAGCTATTCGGCAACTCTCACGGTGACCAACTTGCCGCGAAACAGGCGTTATCCACCCGTGTACAGACGTCAAGCGAGCCTTACGTGATGTACATTCAGGACGTTTTGGCTCTCTGCCAGAAAGCTGACGTGCACATGACGGAACAAGAGAAGGTTGCTCATATCCTCAAGGGAATTGCGGATGACGCCTTCAACCTGCTCGTGTTTAACAACGTGTCGACGGTTGATGCAGCGATCAAGGAATGCCGGCGCCTGGAACTCGCAAAAAGCCGGCGAATCCCTCAACAATTTGCCCGCTTGCCCAACACCGCCGCGACGTCATCCTGTGCCGATGTTCCTAGTTCCAACGACACAGCTTGCAACGTGACTCGGATTGTGCGGCGAGAAATTGAGGCCGCTTGTCCGGCGACCTTCGAGCGCAGCCCCTCCTCCACACCGTCAGTCCCGATCTCTATGATCCAAGCAGTTGTCCGCCAGGAGTTCGCCAACATGGGACTTCACTCGGTCTGCTCCACGCATCACGCTGACACCCGCGCATGTCGCGGGAGTACGCCGCTTCGTTCACGGCCTTATTATCAGCCACCTTTTCGCAATTCACCGGAGTGGCGCACTGCTGACGACAAACCGATATGCTTCATCTGTCGTGGAATTGGGCATATATCCCGGTATTGCCGAAGTCGCTGGAACTCACCTGAACCGAATATGTATCCTGGGTACTCTCGACCAAACAGCTATTACCGTTCCTATGCAGCTCGCGCCGATTACACTGCCGCTCAACCTTCTGCATCCAGCCGCCCATACTCACGATCACCTTCGCCCCAACGCCGTCAGTCTCGCTCGCCTCAGCCCCGCCGCTCATATTCGCCAAGTTCCCTCCCACGCTCTCAACAGGAAATCTAGACGGTGCAGCGCCCGGAGGTGCCGCTGCATTGCTCTCTACGCCCCAAAAGCCTCTACTGACGATCCCGACCCATATGAACTTGCTTGATGTACAAGTGGACGGCGTTCCTGTCTGCGCTCTCATCGACACGGGCGCCCATATATCTGTGATGAGCTCCGACCTTCGAAAACGGCTCAAGAAAGTTCTAACCCCTGCCGCGACGCAAGCTGTCCGTGTCGCGGACGGCGCGACAGCTCCTGTAATTGGTATGTGCACCGCCCGAGTCTGCATCGCTGATCGTTCTACCGTCGTCCTTTTCACCGTACTCGCCCGCTGCCCTCACGACGTCATTCTTGGCCTGGACTTTCTGTCGGCGCATTCCGCCCTAATAGACTGCTCAACTGGTACCCTCCGACTTGACCTGCCTCACCTGGACCCTGCAGAGCCGCCCCCCAGTCGTCTCAGTTCGGCGGATTTCGTTCGCTTACCCCCTTCGACTATGACTTACCTTGAGTTGGTCTCAGACCCACCTGTCCCTGATGGCGACTACATCGCTACCCCTGTGATCGAGGTCCTTCTCAGTCGAGGTATTACCGTCCCGCGCACTGTTTTATCTATAACTTCGAACAGCGCCTGCATGCCTGTGGTCAACTTTGGCTTGACGACACAAGTACTGCCCCGAGGGATGTGTCTGGCGCAGATAAGCGCATTTGATGATTGTTCTCTACCAGCTATCACAATCGAGGATGATGCAACTGACCCGAGCGCATCTTCGCCATTTGCGACTAGTGTTCTGCCAGATCTCAAGAAAATGATAGCTCCCGACCTCTCCCCAGCGCATGCTGACCAACTGTGCCGCGTTCTTTTTGCCTACCGCGATATTTTCGACCTTAACGAGCGTCCTTTGGCCCAAACTACAGCCGTGAAACATCGAATAGATACTGGCGACGCCTCTCCTATTCATAGACGTCCATATCGGGTGTCTGCTGCCGAGCGTCAAGTCATTCAAGCTGAAGTGAAGAAGATGCTTACCAAGAACGTCATTGAACCGTCATGCAGTCCATGGGCCTCACCCGTCGTATTGGTCAAAAAGAAAGATGGCTCTTGGTGTTTTTGCGTGGACTATCGGCATCTCAACAAGGTTACAAAAAAGGACGTGTACCCGTTACCACGCATCGACGACGCCCTTGATTGCCTCCACGGTGCTCGCTACTTCTCATCTATTGACCTTCGCTCCGGCTACTGGCAGATTGCTGTGGACGACTTAGACCGCGAAAAAACTGCATTTGTCACACCTGACGGTTTATTTCAATTCAAGGTGATGCCATTCGGTCTTTGCAACGCGCCAGCTACATTTGAACGCATGATGGACTCACTCCTTCAAGGATTCAAATGGTCCACATGTCCGTGTTATTTGTACGACGTTATAGTATTCTCCTCGACCTTCACGACTCACCTCGAGCGCCTGTCAGCAATCCTGGACGTTTTTCACCGAGCCGGTCTTCAACTTAATTCGTCCAAGTGCCACTTTGGCCGTCGCCAGATCACCGTGCTTGGGCACCTCGTAGATGCTAGCGGGGTACAACCGGACCCAGGAAAAATCTCTGCTGTCACGAACTTCCCTGTTCCCCAGTGTGCCAAGGATGTACGCAGCTTCGTCAGCCTATGTTCGTATTTCCGCCGCTTTGTGAAGAACTTTGCGATGATAGCCCGGCCACTTACTGAGCTCTTGAAGAAGGATGCTCCTTTTGTGTGGGGCGAACCACAGGCTTCGGCGTTCGCTCAGCTCATACGCCTACTTACAACGCCGCCCATATTGGCCCATTTCGACCCTTCTGCACCAACCGAAGTTCGTACCGACGCCAGTGGCCATGGTATCGGTGCACTATTAGCCCAACGGCAGCGCGGCAACGACCGCGTTATCGCTTACGCCAGCAGGCTTCTCTCACCGTCAGAACGCAACTACTCCATTACTGAGCGCGAGTGCCTGGCGCTCGTTTGGGCAGTAGCCAAATTCCGCCCATACTTATACGGACGATCCTTTTCGGTCATCACAGACCATCACGTGCTCTGCTGGTTGTCCTCCCTGAAAGACCCTACAGGACGACTTGGCCGATGGGCTCTGCGGCTCCAAGAATATTCCTATTCCGTGACATACAAGTCCGGCCAGCTGCACAAGGACGCCGATTGCTTGTCCCGTTACCCGGTCGACAGGCCCAACGATACGTCCGGCGATGTCAGTAGCATTATTTCTGTCTCTGCCTTTACTAACATCGCAGACGAACAGCACCGAGATCTCTCTCTTCGAGCACTCATCGACCGCCTGCTAGCATCGCCGAATGACGCTTCTTTGCGCCGGTACGTCCTCAAGGACGGCGTTCTGTACCACCGTAACTTCCACTTAGACGGGCCCGAACTACTTCTAGTGGTCCCCAGACAGCTACGTCGCACTGTTCTCTTCGAACTTCACGACGCACCCACTGCAGGACATCTAGGTGTATCGCGCACGTACGACCGCATCCGCCGTCGCTTTTACTGGCCCGGCCTCGCTCGATCAGTCCGACGCTACGTTGCTGCCTGTGATTCCTGTCAGCGTCGAAAAACTCCTCAAGTGCTACCTGCTGGTTATCTTCAGCCGATAGACATTCCAGTGGAGCCGTTCTTCCGCGTTGGGCTTGATCTCCTTGGCCCATTCCCAATATCATCCTCCGGGAACAAACGGATAGCAGTCGCAACGAATTACGCCACCCGTTATGCCATCACGCGGGCTCTTCCGACCAGTTGTGCCACCGATGTCGCAGATTTTATCCTGCGTGACATCATCTTGCTCCACGGCGCTCCGAGACAGCTGCTCACTGACCGTGGCCGCAACTTCCTCTCCAAAGTTATCGACGACTTATTACGTTCCTGCTCCACGAAACATAAACTGACCACCTCCTACCATCCTCAAACAAACGGTTTGACGGAACGCTTCAACCGAACTCTCACAGACATGCTGTCAATGTACGTCTCGAAAGACCACCATGACTGGGACGTTGCTCTGCCTTATGTCACTTTCGCGTACAATTCTTCCGGTCACGACACTGCCGGATTTTCTCCATTTTATCTGTTGTATGGACGCGAGCCGACCCTGCCCCTTGACACCACTATTCCTCTGGCGGCCACCTCAGCGACCGAGTACGCGCGCGATGCCATTGCTCTCGCCGACCATGCACGCCAGATCGCCCGTACTAGGCTGAATGCTTCTCAAACTGCGCAGCGCCACCACTACGATGTCCGGCACCGCGACGCGCACTTCTCGCCTGGCGACCTCGTACTCCTTTGGTCACCTTCTCGCCATGTGGGACTTTCCGAGAAGCTCCTTTCTAAGTACACAGGGCCTTACCGCGTGCTCCGCCAAGTGACTCCCGTAACCTACGAGATTGCCCCGGTCAATGCCTCCTCGCCCTCTCCTGTCGGTTCCTGCGACACAGTGCACGTCAGTAGGCTCAAGGCCTACCACACTGTTTTGGAGCCATGATCGTCCACACGCCGGGACGGCGCTTTTGACGCCGGGGGGTAGTGCTACGGACCCGTGCCACCGACCGTCAAGAGGCGAATAGAGAAAGACGACGAGGAGGACGTTTAGCGAGGCTTGCTCGCGCTGCTGCTTGATGGCCAAGCGCCTCAGCGTTCCTTGTTAGAATACAACTGTATATAGCCTCGCCTCTTGCGTCTTTCCTCGTAACAATATAAATAAAAAACAAAAGAGGGGCGAGAACCGAGCCTTGTGGAACTCCTGATGTTACAGGAAGGGGATTAGATGAATGGTTATTTATAATGACTGATTGAGAGCGATTTGTTAAGAAGGCTCTGATCCACTGTAGTACGTCAGGATGTAGGTTCAAGCGAGATAGTTTTTATAATAATCGTTGATGTGGAACTTTATCAATAAACACCTTGGCGTAATCCAGAAAAGCAGCGTCAACCTGAAGGTGAGTGTCCAAGTCAGCATGCAAATCATTGAGGAATATGGCTAGTTGAGTTTCACATGAATACCCTTTGCGGAAACCGTTTTGGGATGGATGGAAGGAATTGTTACCGTCCAAGAAGTCCATAATGTGAGAGTATATGACATGTTCCATGATTTTGCAAGGGACACTAGTTAAAGATATGGGTCGGTAGTTTTGAGGACAATTTTTATCACCTGATTTGTCGCTTTTACTGGCCCGGCCTCGCTCGATCAGTCCGACGCTACGTTGCTGCCTGTGATTCCTGTCAGCGTCGAAAAACTCAAGTGCTACCTGCTGGTTATCTTCAGCCGATAGACATTCCAGTGGAGCCGTTCTTCCGCGTTGGGCTTGATCTCCTTGGCCCATTCCCAATATCATCCTCCGGGAACAAATGGATCTAGGATTTTATCCTGCGTGACATCATCTTGCTCCACGGCGCTCCGAGACAGCTGCTCACTGACCGTGGCCGCAACTTCCTCTCCAAAGTTATCGACGACTTATTACGTTCCTGCTCCACGAAACATAAACTGACCACCCTCCTACCATCCTCAAACAAACGGTTTGACGGAACGCTTCAACCGAACTCTCACAGACATGCTGTCAATGTACGTCTCGAAAGACCACCATGACTGGGACGTTGCTCTGCCTTATGTCACTTTCGCGTACAATTCTTCCCGTCACGACACTGCCGGATTTTCTCCATTTTATCTGTTGTATGGACGCGAGCCGACCCTGCCCCTTGACACCACTATTCCTCTGGCGGCCACCTCAGCGACCGAGTACGCGCGCGATGCCATTGCTCTCGCCGACCATGCACGCCCAGATCGCCCGTACTAGGCTGAATGCTTCTCAAACTGCGCAGCGCCACCACTACGATGTCCGGCACCGCGACGCGCACTTCTCGCCTGGCGACCTCGTACTCCTTTGGTCACCTTCTCGCCATGTGGGACTTTCCGAGAAGCTCCTTTCTAAGTACACAGGGCCTTACCGCGTGCTCCGCCAAGTGACTCCCGTAACCTACGAGATTGCCCCGGTCAATGCCTCCTCGCCCTCTCCTGTCGGTTCCTGCGACACAGTGCACGTCAGTAGGCTCAAGGCCTACCACACTGTTTTGGAGCCATGATCGTCCACACGCCGGGACGGCGCTTTTGACGCCGGGGGGTAGTGCTACGGACCCGTGCCACCGACCGTCAAGAGGCGAATAGAGAAAGACGACGAGGAGGACGTTTAGCGAGGCTTGCTCGCGCTGCTGCTTGATGGCCAAGCGCCTCAGCGTTCCTTGTTAGAATACAACTGTATATAGCCTCGCCTCTTGCGTCTTTCCTCGTAACAATATAAATAAAAAACAAAAGAGGGGCGAGAACCGAGCCTTGTGGAACTCCTGATGTTACAGGAAGGGGATTAGATGAATGGTTATTTATAATGACTGATTGAGAGCGATTTGTTAAGAAGGCTCTGATCCACTGTAGTACGTCAGGATGTAGGTTCAAGCGAGATAGTTTTTATAATAATCGTTGATGTGGAACTTTATCAATAAACACCTTGGCGTAATCCAGAAAAGCAGCGTCAACCTGAAGGTGAGTGTCCAAGTCAGCATGCAAATCATTGAGGAATATGGCTAGTTGAGTTTCACATGAATACCCTTTGCGGAAACCGTTTTGGGATGGATGGAAGGAATTGTTACCGTCCAAGAAGTCCATAATGTGAGAGTATATGACATGTTCCATGATTTTGCAAGGGACACTAGTTAAAGATATGGGTCGGTAGTTTTGAGGACAATTTTTATCACCTGATTTGTACAGTGGAATGACCTTCCCAGTTTGCCAGTCAATTGGGATGAGACCTGTAGAAAGTGACTGTGAAAACAAGAGTTTCAAATACGCTGCAGCATTACCCTTCGTGTTCTTTAGTAGTTTTGAGTTGATTTCGTCGATGCCGGCTGACGAGGACAGCTTCATTTTCTCAAAGATGGGATACCGTTTGAAGAAAAGGTTATCGTGGCCGTGGGTGGTGTGGTGTTAGTAGGCGTCATCCATGAATGCGGGTTGTGCTCTTGTGTGAAAACTGTTGAAAATGCAGTATTGAAGATGTTAGCGCAGTCTCTGTCGGAGATTGGTTCACCCGACGCATGAGCGAGAGCGATTGAGGGCGTTGGTGCAGGGTTGATGACTCGCCAAAATTTCTTTGGGTTATCGTGTAGCATGCGCGCCAGGTCGTTATTAAAGAGTGTTTTGCGTTGGTGATCGAGGTCAGGTATTCTTTTTCGGCTGAGTAGTATTTTTCTCATGATTCAAAGTTTCTTTTTAGCTTTGCAACATGAAAAAACCACTTTTTATTTTCGAGTTTTTTAGTGACTTAGAAAATCAAGGTTTAGAGCGATTTTCACGGAACGTTATTCTAGGGATAAATCTTTCGGTTAGTTCCTGTAGTTTATTCCTAAATATTAACCAATTTTCGTTAACCGACCTCTGGTCAAAATTGGTTTCGGAAAATGGGACGAAGTTGCTGAGTTCCTGATTAATGGCGTTGTAATTGCCTTTGTCATACAAAGTGATTGCTTTCTTTCGTGTTTCACGGCGCTCGTTGCGGAAGGAAATATCTGCTTGAATAAATTTATGGTCGCTAATAGGCTCTAGATACGTAATGGATGATAAACTGTCAGGATGAGTGCTCACTTTTAAGTCTAAAATGTTGCTGGAGTTGTCTGCGACACGTGTTGGGCTGGTGACTAGTTGACTAAGGTTAAAGCTCAAACAAACATCAAGAAAATCCCTTGATTCTGCGGTGATTGTTTGTGAATGAGGTTGGTTGTGCCAATCTATTCCTGGGTAGTTAAAATCACCGAAGAAGAGAATATGTGCCTTCGGGTATGATGTCATAAGTTGATTTAACATGTTGTTAAGCTCATGGGAAAACGTTGGGTTAGCATGCGGAGGCCGATAACACACGCCGATTAGAACGGAGTGGGGTGATGTACGGCACAGAATCCACAGTATCTCCAAGTCAGATGTGATACTGATGGATGAACATGAAAGCTCTGGACTAGCAGCAACCAATACACCACCTCCTCTAGAACATGTGCGATCATTTCGATAAAGGAAAAATTTAGCAATCAGCAATAACTTCAGAGTCAGCGATATCGTTGGTAGGCCAGGTTTCGGTTAGTACCAGCATATTGCTGTTAGACGACGTGACTAGGCTAGACACAAGTTCACGTTCTGGCATAAAACTGCGAATGTAAGTGTAGATTATAAAGAACGAAAGAGGGTTGCTTGCTGGGGTGCCGAGACGGGTATTAGCTAATTTTGGGAAAGGCGACCGCTATAATTCCCTAACCGTTTGCGATGAGGTATCGTACACTAACCGTTTTGTACCGATGTGAAGTGTCTTGTAGTGCAGAGAAAATTTAACACCCTTGGATTTGGTGAATGCTACAAGGTGACTGCGCGCGGTTTTGACAGGACGAGAGAAGTCTTCAGCGATGCTGTAAGATGTGTTGTTTAGTTTCTGGGCGTTTGGCTATTATCCTGGCAATGTCGAATGATTATATCTTCAGTTTCAGCATGTGTTTCGGTCGTATTAGCGTTTTCAAGGCCAAAAAATATCAGATTGTTCCATCGAGATTGATTTTCGGCATCGTCTAAACGTGCTTCTAGCGTTAGAGGTTAAGCAGGCTGTCTTGGCTGCGTTAGTTCGAACGGAATCAAGTTCTGTTTTGAGCGTTATAAGGGTTTGGTAGTGATTCTCGAAAGCGGTCATCCTCTCATTCAAATCGCAAGTGGTTTTGTCTGTCGTTAGTAGCTGGCTTTTTAGTTAGCCAACCTCGGCGGTGAGCAGAGATTGGCCGGCGGAAATTTTCTGCAGTTCGGCGAGAATGGCGTTAGAATCGGGACCGGGGTTAGATTCAATCTCACCGCATAAAAGCAGAAGGAGGGAACAGATGGTGTGAAAACAATCCGTAGCGATAGCTTTCAGACACTGCGGGCTTGGTAGCTGCACTAAAAGGAAATTACCAGTTCATGATGATCGTGAAAAGTACCTGCATTGTGAGGAAGAGCGGGTTAGTGGTCTTTTCTGTGGCAATACCACCAAGCCCACGAAGTGTCGTTGACGGTTGTTGCGGTTTTATACTTGAGGAGAATGGCGATGTCGACTGTGATGGGGCAATCCAGGTGGCGGTGAGGGTTCTGTAGATTCAAGGTTGTACGTCAAAGACAGGGGTGACATTGGTGATGACGTAGCCAGTCCCAGTTTCACCGCAGCTGAGGTTAATCAGAGGAAGCGGAAGTGGGCCCAACGGCGCAGCCGTCAGGCTGGGCAGCAATGCGACGACGATCGTGACAAGTACCTGCATTGTCAGGAAGAGTGGGTTAGTGGTCTTTTCTGTGGTACTGCCACCAAGCCCCAATGTTAATTAACTTGTTTTTATGTAAAAAGCGATTATTCCTGGTGTCCTGCCACACCATATATATAACATTTTAGGCATTCTTTAGCTTATAACTTCCATCGGTTCGAAGTGTATTTAATTTGAACTCTGTAGGCACCTTCCTGAAATTTTAATTAATGAGCTCTTAATATAGTACAGCAAGTTAGAAACCATGAGTGCACATTTTAATAGCCTACAACCCTTCCTTATTTATTGCAGATAGAAGACATGATCCAGTTTATGTGCAATTACATCAAGAACGACTCGGTTGGGATCCTGTCAAATGCTCACCTCGCCTGGGCTGATCAGGAAAGGGAGGCAATACACTCGCAGAAGTGCCAGTCCATTGCTGAAAAGATCAGCATTTGCCTAAATTTTGCTAAGAACGGTAAAATAGCGTATCTCAAGCGAGATGGACGACCCCATCTTTACCCGGACTTCATGGAAAAGGGGAGCCACAAGACCACATACCGGTCAGACAGGGCACTCGGCGTCCTGTACTGCACTTGTCGTTCCCTGGAAGCTGCTGTCGGCAATCTAGGGCACCGGCACGTTGATCCGGGTCGGTGCCAAGCACTCGCTGTACCAGGGTGGGAGGGCTACCGTGAATCGGTCCTACAAGCCCTTGCAGAATACAACGCCAACCTCCGTCGAATATTGAACCAGTATGGCATCGGGACGGAAGGTGAGGTTATGGCCTGCATGGTAAACACATTTGACACATACCATAATGCCCAGTCAGACAAACTGAACATGGAAGACCTTGTTGAAAAGATGACCACCTTTCTAACGGTCACTACAATGGATATCTTCTACGCTGACTGCCTGAAAGAAAAGCACAGCAGCCACACATCTGATCGAGAGGAGCTTCGCAAAAGGAAGCTGCGGCGTGCCTCAGCCTGTTACATGGCGACATACGAGTCTAGCACTGAGAACTCGTTCTTTAGCTTCCCTTGGTGCATTACCGAGGTTCTCAATGAGATACTGCGCAGCACAGGCACACAGGACAGGGTGTGGTGCCCGAACATTCTCTGCTGGAAGATCACTCAGTTCGTAGAGAATAGCGACCTTGAAGAAGATGATGGTCTCGCTGCACGTTGCGATACATTCAAGACTGCCTTCGGAATAATTGAAGAATGGCTGGTGAAAGAAACCCTGCTGGGCAAACACCAACCTGGTGCTGCATCCATGCCTGGGCTGTGCTACAACGGTCTCCTTGGCATCTACAGCGAGTTTCTGAGAAGTAGGAAGCTTGCACCTCTGGGCAAGATTGTCGCAAGAAAGCGGCACATTATGATGGTTTCAGCAACACCAGAAGCCAAGGACGAAACAGCCCATGAGCCAGTTACGGAGGCATTAAACAACCTGTGTGTGGGCAGGCAAAATTCCACCAAGAAGGCTCCTTCTGAAGCCTGGCAAATTGTAGATGGTGTTGTGGAGCCCCACTACTTGGACGACTCTGAAGACGAGAATGACAGCCCGGATATGGCAGACCAGGGTGGACATGGCAACAACCATGAGCAGGACCTTCAAGTGTTCCCTCTGCACCAGCCACCAGATGCCCGCAACTTGGAGACAGACCTTGGCGAGGACACTAGCGTTGGCACTCTGGTGGTCTCCTTCCTGCGTTGGTGCCTGGAGCAGCACCGGCTACCACAGGAAGCCTGTCGTGTTTGTGCGTGTGCAGGTGGGGGCTGCGACTGCCAGACCCACAGAAGTGATTCTGTCACTGAGGGCCTTCTGAGAAAGACAAAACAGTCACTGTTCGGAGAAGTGGTTGACAAAAAAAAAAAAAGGACCGCCACCAAACCGGTGGTAATACCGTACGTACATAGAATCGCACACCATGTGAAAAAGGTGGCCAACAGGTACGGAGTGCCTGTGGTTTTTTCTGCGCCGAAGAAGCTTGGGCTACTGTGTTCACGTGTGTCAAGAAAGGGAGCAAAAAGAAGAGAATGCGAGAAAAAACATGGCGTAGAGTATGCTAAGTGTGCCACTAAGGTGGTCTATGAGGTTCCGATGACGTGCGGTGTATCGTATATAGGTCAAACAGGCCGCTGCTTCAATGACCGGGCAATGGAACACGCACGGGCTGTTAAGAACGGTGGAAGTAATATGGCAGAACACTGTGCAAAATGTAGTGATTGCGAGCCAAACTGGAAAGAAACGAAAATTCTTGGTAGGGGAAGGGAACAGACGGCACGTGAACTGTTAGAAGCATATTTTATTTTCAAGAAGGGTAAAGAATGCATTAGCGATACATCTGTTAATCTTAGAAAAGGAGAGATAAAATATCTAGACGGATGTGTGTAATGATATGTGATGTCGGATGACGGTGGCGATGTGCTTGACTGATGGAGCATACGTGTGGTACGTGTATATATTGTCGGCGTAGCCAAAAATAAAGGTAGATGAAAGTGAGCGCATGTCCTGTCTCCTCGTTTCTATGTGAATGTTGTTCCTGCGCCTAACCGTGACAATGGTATTAGCAGGCTTGCTGGGGCAGACGAGGCTCGTCGATTTACGCGCTCCATTTGGAAAGCACCACGCGGTTTTCATTTCTTCTTGCATTGTACGATTTATCGGAGGTTATGGAGTAAACATCAAGCATGGCAACGTTCTCGGCAGTATGCCAGTGAACACGCATTCCCGGTTGTCGCTTTTCGGCGCTTAGGGAGAGCCCGCACTCGTATGGATTGGGTAAACTCACATATTATCTCTGAAACGCTCGTTCCTCGAACACCCGATGAGGGAATATTGTTGGTAAGCAGTCAATGGGTTGAAGTGGGCCCCGCACTCGCAGCGGACTGCCGACGCGAAAACCGCCTTTCTTGTCCTTGTCGGTTTAAGCGCTAAGCACACGTACGGTACGATCTTGAGTCCAATATATACGACGCCCGGTGCAGGTTCCACACACACACGGGGCGACGAGCGATCTTCACGCATAGGCAACGCCCACATCCAGGGCGTCGGTTACACGCTCGTAAGACTGATCGTAAGATCATTCACTCCGTGGATATGCTGTGAATTTTTTTTTTGTTCTCTTTTTCGCTGCTTTCGGGGTGGCGCAGGTTGCGCTGCCTTCGAATTCGTCTGCATGTACAGGCGCGTAGTACTGCGCTTGTCATGCATGCGGCGCTGCATGTCACTGACGGTGGGTTGTTGTGATGTGCTATAGTCGCTCGCGAAGGCATCGGCAGTATTTTTCTGTGTTGTATGACCAAGCAACGTTGTACAAAAATGTTTATTTTGTACTTACTGACGAGGATGCGATGTCTTACGAGCGTGTACGCGGACGCGCTTCGTGAGGGTGGAGCTTGCGCGCTGATCTCTCGTCTTGACCTGCCGAGGCGACCGAGGCATTTGCCGGTGTCGACGGAATCGCGTCGAAGATATTGCTTACGATTCGTTTGTGACACGAAATTAATTCTCACTGAGTAATGTTACGCCTAAAGTGAACCAACCTGCAAAGCAGCGCCCATTTCCTAAGCACTCCAGAGATCGGAAGCGGCCGCGGCGCCAACGTAAACAAACATCGGCAGGGCCCACTTACCCGGACTGTTTCACCGAAGCGGCTCGCTTCGTTTTTGCCATTGCGCTTCGCATCTATTTCGAGAAAACTAATCGTATGCGTTGACATACGACGTATGAGTACAAATGTTAATTGTGTTGGCAAAAATGAGCCCTTCGTGGCGAGTTGGCGGTTGATTGCGAACGACGACGGCTACGTCGTCGGCAGCTAGGCCTAACCTCGGAGTCGTCGCTGACGGTGGGCTGTCGTGTTTGTCGCTCGCGAAGGCATAGTTTTATCGGCAATGTTTCTCGGCGCTGTTATGCAACCAAGTAAGGCTGTACAAACATTTATTTTGCCCTTAGCGACAGGGATGCGATGTTTTACGAGAGTGTATGCCAACGCGCCGGATGTGGGCGGAGCCTACTCGCTGATCGCTCGTCGCCGTGTGTGTTGAAGCGTCGGATGCCGGACGCCGGACCGTGCGACGTCGGACGTCGGATCGCATGGAAAATCGGAGCATGTATCGGACCGTGGACTCACAATCGGACCGTACCCACCCCCTCTTCGGATTCCCGATTTTGGGAAAGTAATGGAAGATGTGCGTATGCTTTTTTGTGTTGTTATCGGATCCAGCATCACAGCATATCAGTCAGCAAGCTGACAAACCGGGCAAAGTATGCGACGGAGACGGCGGGGCGAGGGGCTCACTCCCCGCCTGCGCTCTTTTTTACCATAGTGCCTTGCGCGCGCCCACCAGGGGAAGGCGCGGCGCTGCGATTTTAGGAAAGGATGGTCTGACTTTGAGGGAAGGGAAGCGCAGAGTAAAATTAGGCACGAACAGAGATTAAGGAATATGAAAGAAAGTAGACGGGCAGCGAAAGTATTCAGGTATTTGTATAGGAAGAACGTTGATTCACAATGGAGGAAGAGAACTAGGAGGCTTACCAGTAAGTATACATCCAGTACCGAAACGGATGGGACGAAAAAGAGCGTTAAGATCATGGTCAGAGCGGCGGAGAACTCGGATTGGATAGCAAGAATGGAGAAGAAACCGGCATTGAACAACTACCGAAAAGGGAAAGACGCAATCAAGAGAGAAAAATTTTACGATAATTCAAAGGGAAGCGCTTCTGTTTGAGGCAAGGTCCGGTTGCCTGAGAACCCGAAGTTACAGAGCGAAATTCAATAAAGAAGGGGACACATGTAAGTGCTGTGGAAAAGCTAGGGAAACGACAGATCATATTTTGATTGAATGTACAGATGTCCTCCCAGGTGTAGCTGTGGACACTACCCTACAGGAGGCCATGGGTTTCAGGAGTAACAGGGGAAAGCTGAACATGCCGGCGATAGAGATAAGTAAAAGGCGCTTGGAGCATTGGTGGCGCAAAAGTATGGAGCAAACAAAAGCGCAAGGTGGTTCGGGTAAGATTGTTTCATCACAGAGGAACGATAATAGATAAAATAAATAGACGAGGAGAAAAATTAGTTGTGAAAATATGTGTGATTCGGGAAAAGAATTGTTTGTAGAGGAAACAGAAATAAAGCTAGAGCTTGGTGGCCCGGCTACCGCCCCGTTATAAAGGGGACGCTCCTAATATCCATCCATCCAGGTCAATTAGGGGCGTAGCTCCTTAAGGTTTGGGTCTGTCCGTCCGTTGTGCGTAGCGCGTTACCCACTAGGAACGCGCTACTAGGAGGGCGCGTCCTCGGCGCGTGCCTCCCGGCGCGCGAGCTCTCTCACTCTTCCATCTGCTGTCTTGTGAGAGAGAGAGAGACAGAGAGAGCGCGAAAGGCGCGCGTTGACTATGGAAACGCTCTTTCTTCGATGAACGCTCTACCAGCTCGCAAAGAAGGAGAACGCGTCCTCACCCGCGAGAGAAAACGTTGACGCAGGCAGCATCTTCTAGCGAGTTTCTTGATTGAAAAATACCGACTGCTCGCGCCGGAGAACCGTTCACCGGCCACCCATATATATATATATATATATATATATATATATATATATATATATATATATATATATATATATATATATATATATAGAATCAAAGGGTCACGTTGAAAAACATAACATTTATTACGACGTTTCGGCCGCGAGACCGGCCTTTTTCAAGCTTCTACTACAAATGGTACGCACAGAGCCTACATGACAGTAACGGGGAAAAGAAAGGATCTCCCTTTCTTTTCCCCGTTACTGTCATGTAGGCTCTGTGCGTACCATTTGTAGTAGAAGCTTGAAAAAGGCCGGTCTCGCGGCCGAAACGTCGTAATAAATGTTATGTTTTTTCAACGTGACCCTTTGATTCTATAATTGACCTGCTGCCAAGGATTTATCATTGAAGTATATATATATATATATATATATATATATATATATATATATATATATATATATAATATATGCACTCGATCTTGACTTGCAATGAAGTGTGCCGGTGGGAGATTTCACTTGTGCGTAGTTGAACCATAAGGATTCGTAGCGTGCGCGTTAACTAAATTAATCCGGAACTCGGCACGATCTACGACAAACCCCCGGAGCTTCGCCCACTCATCATCATTCACTCCGTGGATATGCTGTGAATTTTTTTTTGTTCTCTTTTTCGCTGCTTTCGGGGTGGCGCAGGTTGCGCTGCCTTCGAATTCGTCTGCATGTACAGGCGCGTAGTACTGCGCTTGTCATGCATGCGGCGCTGCATGTCCGACGCGCAACTCCGCACGCCTACTTTCTGTTGCCCCTCCTCCTCGCCACCTCTGAAATGTCGACCTTGAGACCGGTTTCTGTTGAGAATAAGCCTCCCGCGCCCGAAAGGGTTTCCAGGGAGACGACGACGCATCGTGCGCGGTGACCATTGTTGCTTGCATCTGTACACTAGGAAAGGAGCGACTTCGTAGATAAAAAAATTGTTTAAATAATTTCTACTCAGTTTCTGGAGAAACCACTGCACGCTGGGACACTTCGAAAGGTGCACTTTTCTATTGAGCCAAAAAGCGGGAGAGCGATGAAGTACGGTAGACGGTCCCTTTAAAGGGCCCATGACAGCCATTTTTTTTTGTTGGCGACTTTTATGTTGTAATGAGTAGAACAGTGCCTTATAATCACGGCATGAAGCCGCAAATTCTCAACATGAGGTCTAATTAATCACAACATCGTGTATTTTGTTCAGTTTTAGTGAAACTTCGAAACGCGCGCCAAAGACTGCAAGAAACCAGCGCCGCAGCGCGGCGGCTGTCACAACTGAGCACAGACATTGATCACGTGAGCTCATATTTCGGCGACGTTGCGGAGAGCGCGAGTCAGTTCTTGAATTCGTCTGCTCGCCGCACTTGCTTTGCATAACGTCGTCGGCCGTCAGAGGCAGAGTCGACGACATTCTCCCGGGCAGATTTTTGTCGCCGTCCGCGTCGGTTCGAACCGTCAGACAGCCACAGCCAATGACAGCGCTGGCGACACACGCCGCTGGTTCGTTCGTTCTTTAGGCCACCGATCCATTTGCCGTACCACCGCTAACCACGGCGCGGCAAATGTCGACCACATTTTGCTTCCGATACGAAATAAATCATCATTGTGTAAAGTTACGCTTGAAATCGGCCATTTATATTTGCAATGCAGCGCCTGCTTCCGAAGCACTCGAGTGATCAGGAGCTGGAATGCAAGGGCATTTCGCTGAACAGTGCATGGCACCGGACGCTTCACGGAACAAGCTCGCTTCGTTACCAGCGTTGTTATTCACGTTGAGGTGCACGAAAAAGCTAATCACACATGTTAACAGAAGATATGTGGGTACAAATGATCATCGCGGTGGTAATGACAAGCGTCATGCGACTATTTCACGCTTGCCTCGAAAGCGTCGCCACTAGCGTGCGCGTCTGCCTAGCCAGGCCCACCGGTCGGAGCCGTCAGTGACGGCGGGCTGCTGTGGTGCGGTTCCCGCTAGCGAAACCAGTTTTATTTACAATGTCACTGTAGATTTAAGGAGGGCTATGCGCAATCGTTTGTTTTGTACTTGATGAGGAAGGTACATATTCCGATCGTACGTGCCAGCTGGTGCACAAGGAGCCAGAGTCCGTGAGTGATCTGACGGAGTCTGCGCGTTGATCCCTCGTTCGCTCCGTGTGTCCTGAACTACCGTACACCGCACTACAGTGCCTAGAAATAGCCGCACGTCGGTACACACGTGGAACCATGGCGTGTGTACAATGTACGCTTGAGTGACCAACACGGAGAGGAAGCAGAAAAATACGCCTCTTGATATCCCATAGCGCTGCGCACCCGTTTCTCTCTGTGACGTCGACCGATATCCGCTTACAAAAAATGAAACGTCACAGATGGGCCACTAACCGCGTCATACT
Organism: Hyalomma asiaticum; assembly: GCA_013339685.2. NCBI lineage: Eukaryota > Metazoa > Arthropoda > Arachnida > Ixodida > Ixodidae > Hyalomma > Hyalomma asiaticum. The sequence goes on from CM023487.1 coordinate 92,338,122, forward strand.
AGTGGCGATGTCGCGAGGTGCTGCAAGCTCGGACGATCATTCCAGCTTACACTGAAACCATATTAAAATCACTTAGAGGCTCGGTCAAGATTGCCTTCGTATGTAGGACAACCAATTACCGCAAGCATCTCGCGTTTGAAATTTTGGTGTCATGGGACCTTTAAGAGAGAAAGCAAAAAAAAAAAACGTTTTTAACGTGCTGGCAGCACCACTCTTTGGTTGCCGCGCAAGTCTCTGCGCTCGCTTCGCTAACCTGACACTAGGTGACAGCGCTTGTTAAGCCTAGCCCGCGGTGTCGCGGGCGGCGCGCCTCAAGGGAAGCTTGCCCTTGACATCACAGGGATCGGGTGCACAGGAAATCACGCTCACGGGGTGATTCAAGGGCAGCGCGAATGAAATGATATAAAAAAAAAGAACTGGAGACAAACAGCGGTAAACTGGAAGACATGGGCGCGCGTTCCGCGCGGAGTGTTCACGGCTGACAAACCGCCGTAGTAGCATTCTCCGTCGCCTTGGAAATCCTATCCTCAGAGGGCGCGCACGCGACGCGTCGCTTAAAACCCCTCTATTTTTTAAAAGTAGCGCCATTCATTGTCCTTTTCTCCACCGCGCTCTCCCCGGCGTTTGCTCCCCGCCACCTGCTCAGTCCCGACCTCCTTCGCTCCCCCATTGGCCGATTCGTGTCACGTGGAAGAAGACGAGCACTCCTTCGTATTTTTTTTCTCTATTTTTTCTTTCCACCGTGCTCCGGTCGCCATTTTCGGACCTGCGCGACGGCGGTGCTGTGCTCGCGAACGGATTGAGTACGTGTGTTATTGGGTTACAATGTTAGGAGGAACGTGTTAAGGAGGACTAGTTGTATTCTATGGCCGTACTGCCGCGCATTCGCTTGTCGCAAGCGACGAGACACGGCCGCTCGATAAAAACGCCCGTTGCTAATCGAGCGGCCATGGACAAGGTTATAAGTTTTTTTGTTTGCAGTCCGACAAACGCGACCTACAAACAAACGTGCAAATCGATAGGATCCGGCGTACTGACTTCAAGGAGGTTGCAAAAACCGCAAGGTTTCGTAAAGTAAGTCCCACATTTTATGATCCTAACGTACGTTTCATGACCCTGTGCTGTGCGTGGTTCTTTAGTACGCTTCAGCTGACGCACTTTCTCTCTGGTACAGAGGTAGTGCTGCGCCGAAGGTGCGTGCGGCTGGCCTGACGATGCTGCATGTGGTTTTAACACGCTGACGTTCACTTTTCTTAGAATGGGCTCACTTTGTTTTATGGTGTTGTTTTGCGTTGACAGTGCTCGCATCTTGCGCTGGCATGTGACTTCAAAGCAACTTTATTAGGGCCATGTGTTCACGTCGACCAGAAGTTACGAATGCAGTCGTTTAGCGTCAATGTACTTCCGCATGTGTTGATTTAGTGTGTTGTGTTTAACCTTTTTGACGTCTTGAAGTGATCTCGCTATTAGGGAGGTCGTAATAGAAGTTTTTGGGTAACAGAGGTCACCTGGGGAGCGTCTAATGTGCACTTTGAACGCTCCAGCACTCGTGCATCATCCAAACAGCGCGCAGAAGCGACCTATTTGATAAACATTGTTCAGCCAAGACGGCTGGAATATTTCACACTCCAGCCGAGCGAGGATATTCTGCATGTGTCCTACGAATCAGCACGTTCACATAAATTCACGCACTGGAAACCTGGAACCTTCGTAATCACGCGCTAAGTCGCGCTTGTTTACACCGCGCACATGCGCCGTATACCAACACAAGCTCTGTACGAGCGGACCTTTTACGTCTTAAATAATTGTAGTTTTTTTTAATCTTTTTCGCGCGATTTAAACACTGCATTATTAATGCCATTGACTGACTGAAGCATGAAATTCCTAACCTAAGAACTGCTCCGCAGGGCTCCAACTAACTTTTCCGCGTATTTCCACCGATAGCGCGTCAGCTGTCGTTTGCTGTGGCAGGTCCCACATAGGCGGCGACACCATCGAGACCGCACCGGGCGGGAGAGGGAGGCGGAGAATTTAGGAGGAGAAGTGGTTGGCGCTACTTTCCTTGGAGGGGCTTTAGAGACGCTTAAAGGAGTACTGCCACGAAAATTTTCAGTTGGCGTTTTTTTGCATGAAATGAAAGGCCAAGCCCTCCAGAGCCCAGAAAACGTACTGGCGCGCCGTGAAAATTTATTTACAGCGTGCCTTTAAAAGCTTTTCGGTTCCTACTGTAGCCTGACATCACGAAACAATATGTGCATAGTAATAAGCCCCTCGTGACGTGCTCCCGCAAAAAGTCGTGACGTTTTCGCCCAGTGGTCTCTCGCGCACAGCGCCTGCAGCAAGTGCGGGGTCGACAATGTACAAAATTTTGTATAGTGACTCCGCGACGACAGAAAATAATTCGGCGCAGTGCAAGATGCAACGTACGGCACGCACGGTGGGTGTCGGCGTGGCTCCGGAGCCTGCGATAAGCTAAGGTGGCCTCCGAGACCTCCGCGGGCTTTCAGGGGCAAAATGCCGGCACCATAGTAAGCGTATACTTCCGATTATACGCGGGCACACACGACGATAGAGGGTAATTCGACTTCGCTCGCTCGCTTCACGGGCACACTCAACTACGGCGACTCAACGGCGACAGCAGACGACCGACAGTGACGCGCGAGCGGCCATTTTGCATGTTTTTGTACCTGACGTCATCACAACTTGCCATGCTGCTGCGTGAAGTCACCAAAATTTGTACTGTAGCCTGACGTCACACTAGTGTCGATGTCAGTAGGCACGCCATGTTAATATTGACTTTGACGTCAAATTAAAATATCTTATCAGCATTTCCTGAGCTTAACATTTGCTCAGGGCTGTCTACGCATGTAGGAGAGTTGTATGGTGGAGTAAACTCAGCTTCGGAAATTGGTGTCAGTACTCCTTTAAAGCCCCTTGATGTTGGTAAGTAGCGCCACTCTGAACTATACGCCGCGACACCCTCACCGGAGCCGTCAACCTCCTCGTTTTCTCCCCCTCGTTCGCGGAGCCAGCGCATCCGCAACACTGAGCGGCTGCGGCGCGCAATCAGGTGACCTTGACGTCACGAAATCGACGCACAACTTGTTTTCGCGCGCTTCTAGTTTCTCTCGCCCGCCATGCGCCTGCCCGGCAGTGGTCGCCCTGCGGCTCCTAACGTGCGTTTCGCAAGTGTTTCCGCCTTTCTTAGTGGTGTGAACTTCGTTCGCTCTGGAAATCTCTTGCTTCGATGCGTTTTAATGCAGCAGTAAGCCAGAGAAAGAGTTAGCATGATTTTAGATCCCCCGAGGACATCTGAATGTTGTGCGCCGGAAGCATGCGGTAGCTCCAAAACTTCTTGAAGGAAAAAATGTAGCGCAAAGGAACACACGGACAGACAATGAGCACAGGACTGTGTCTGTCCGTGTGTTCCTTTGCGCTACATTTTTTTCCTTCAAGAATTCATGAACCAACGATCCCAAGAAAACGGTTTAATTGCTAAGCTCCAAAACGTCAGGGAAAAGCATTTCGCCCCTTCTAAGCACATAGTTCCGTGCGAGTTGACTGTTAGAGTTTTCCTTAAGATGTTGCTGAAGTTGCATGGAAATTTCAGTGTACCTTGCGTACATGGACTCTTCATTCAGTAAAGTAGAGAACACCTACATGTTTTAGTTTACTTCGTGCACTGGACCGTGTTCTCCTTCGTGCGCTAGTTTTCAAATGAGTAATTCATAAGTTAGACGCCTGTAACTACTGCTTCGTAATTGTGCGTGTACGCACGCGTGTCTGTGCATGTGTATGTATGTATGAGTTTGTGATAGTGTGTCTGTACGTGTCCGCGCGTGTGCATGTGCGCATGTATGTGCGCGTTCGCGCGCGTATAATGTATGTGTGCATATATGTATGTATATGTACAGCGTGTGTATGTGTGTATCTGTGTGCATGTATTTGCGCATGGTGGTATCTGTGCATGTGTGTATGTATCTATGTGCGAGCGTGTATATGTATGTGCTTGTCGCATGTGTTCTGATACCGTAAACCCTCGTTATCTCGAACTCGGATATCTCGAAATCACGGTTAAGTCGAAACTTTTTTTCGCCGTGCATTAACCTCCCATAGGTGCTATGTATTTTCCCCCTATTATATCGAAACGTTTTTCGGAGGGGACAGCGGATATCTCGAAATTTTTACCGGGAGGGCAGAAGGAAAAGTCCACTCCCAACAGGAAACGAGGGCTCCGTGCGAACGCTGAGCCGAACTCGGTCGTGAAGGGCGAATTTGAAATTCCCGCGGACGCAGCCGCTTCCTATCCGCCTTATCAAGTAACTGTGGCAGTGATCACGTGTGCGCACCTGCGCCGATATCGTTGAGGTGGCCGTGAACGACGCAGATGACGATCCAGACGAGGAAGGGCCTCGAGAAGTGCCTACGACGACACTCACACGTAACATGCTACGCTTGCTCCGCAACAAGGTCGAATGCAGCGGTGGCGACCAACGGCTCATGCGATGTGTTGAGCATCTGGAGAACGCCTTTCTCGGACCGAACGCGAAACAGGCGAGCATCACGCGGTTTTTGATCCTCGGTAATAATTTTTTTCCCTGCGAATTCCTGTGCCTTTACTACGGTAGCTCTGTCGTGCAGGGAAGCTTTTCCTGGCAGCACTGGCTTTTCTTTTACAGTGACCTGGGCGAACATTTTCGGCGTTTTGCTTAACTCGAAATACCGCTTATCTCGAAATTTTTTCCGGATTTTACGGCTTCGAGTTAACGAGGGATTTGCGTGTGTATGTACGTTGTTAGCTGAGGGGCTAGCGACACCTGTCGTCGAGTCGGAGAAGGAGGAAGGGCCGGCTCGCGAGGCGCGAAGATCACGTGACGTCTGTCATTCGGAGCGGGAAGAGGCGCTCGCTAGAGAAGCCGTTATGTAATCCATTTAAATCGTCATTAAATCTGTTTCTTTTCCATCAACGATCGTGTCATCGTGGAAACCAACCCCTGACATGGCGACGAGGAACTTTTAAAGGCACCAACGCGGACAAACCAGCGATCCATGCTGCGAAGAAGGCAAGCACACGGTACGGCTGAAAAGGCGGTGTGAGGACAAAGACACGAGGTCTACGACGCGGGACAGAAGCGAATCTGAACGTCCCCGGCCTTCACGGTGTCAGCGAACGTCGAATCATCCCCTAAACGAAGCACGGTGTGCAACAAACGAGCAGTCGTGACGGATCGAGAACCCGAGGTGAGACACTCGACGCTCAACGACGAGTACGAGAGCGAAGACCCTCACGGTGACACGCAACGACGCAGATTTTCCCCCGAGACGCCCACGACGACACGAATCGAAAGCTCGACGGAACTCACGATACTGGCAACTACGATGCAAATGATGGCACAGCTCTTGGAACGACAAATGGGAGCGCCAGCAAACTCAGTCAATGGGGCAAACGAAAACGCCACGATCCAGATTACGACTATGCCTGATCTCACGGCGACTCTCCCTACATTTTCCGGTACAGACAACGATAGTCTGAACGAATGGGTCACATCTGTGGAGAATATGCGCGAGAGGTGCTCATGGAACGACATGGCCACAGCTAAACGCCGGCATCTCAAGGCTTCGTGGACGAGCAGCAGCTTGGCACCGCATGGACGGCGTGAACCTCAAAGACTGGCACACTTGGGTAGCGGCACTACGAAAGGAGTTCGACAAACAGCCACTGTTCTGCGAGTGGGTAGAGAGCGTGAACGCACGGCGACAAAAAGACGACGAAAACATCACAGACTACATGTATTCCCGACTGCAACGCATCAGACGCGGCAAGTACGCACTAAGCGACGACGACATCGTCGACTGGCTCATTCAAGGCGTTCGATCGGAAAACGCAAAACCGATAGCGGCTTTTCAAGATTTACGAAAAGGAAGCGTGTCGGACTTCATCAGCTACGCGCGACAGTTCGACAGACGCACGACATCGACGAGAGGCGAAATCACAAGCGTGAAGCCATCCCCACGTGACAGCAGTACGCGGATCGAGACAGCAAACAGCACAGCGAAGGATGGTCACCAACCGAGCAAGCCCACGAGAATATCCGCCGACACATGCGCTCGCTGCTTACAGCGCGGACACCGCGCGAAGGACTGCACGAAACCTGACACACGCACCGAAGAGGAGAAGGCAGCCGCCGCAAAACGAAGGGAAGAAAGAGCAGCGCGAGAACAACGCACCCACCGCATCGTGACGACGCGCACGCAGGGCAGGATCATTCTCGTGCCTACGAAGATCAACGGTGTAGAGACACTAGCGCTATGGGACACGGGATCTACTGCAACTCTCGTTTCGTCAGCGTTTGCAGAACAACACAATTTCGATGTTGTGCCTGACACGGACTGCGTACTCAGAGGACCATTCGGAGACTCAACGACTCCCGTAGGAGCAACTCAAGGGCACATCGCCATCGAGGACGCAAGCGCGACCATCGGTGTAAAAGTAGTGAACGACTTGCCACATGACGCCGTCATAGGGACCGATTGGCGAGAATGTGTTGCATTTGACTACATCGAACGCTACACGAATGGAACACACACGCTCGAGTGGATACCGAAAAACAGTCCACCGGAAACGTCAGAAATGGAACATCGAAAAAACATCACGCCACAGCCGGCACACAATGATGACCACGAAGAAACCGATGTAACGTCTGTAGCTGCCACATTGACCAACTCCCCAAGGCAAGGTCATCCTAACCTTCCATCATTGGAGGAATTGCGTCGCGAAATCGCAGAAGTGCAACCGGCAAACTTCAACGCGGGCCAAACAAGAAAAATGAGATCCGTACTGAGTGAAAACATCCATGTTTTTACAAACCCCGGCAACGAATTGGGTCTCTGCACGCATGCCGAGCACACGATTGACCTCAGTGACAATACACCAGTTCGCACGCAACCGTATACGACGAGTGACGTCAACAGAAAGTTCATAAGAGAGGAAACAGAGGACTGGCTGAAAAGAGGCATCATCCGCAAGTCGAAGTCTGCATATGTCTCGCCTGTTATTGTTGTGGACCAGCCTCACCATGAATCGACTCCAAAACGAATGTGCGTCGACTATCGTTTCCTGAATGCGAAGACGACCAAACGCGCCTACCCCATGCCGCGAATTGACACACTACTCCGCAAAGTGTCAGGGTCGCAAGTTTTCTCGAAACTTGACGTGAAAAAGGCTTTTCTCAATGTACCAATACGTGAAAGTGACATCGAGAAAGCAGCGTTTGTAACTGAAGGCGGACACTACGAGCCTACACGCATGATATTCGGATTGTGCACAGCTCCGTCAACCATGCAGAGCATTATGGATGATGGACTGAAACCGCTCATCGACAGCGGACACGTCATCGTGTATATGGACGATATATGCATATTCACGAATGACATCGAGCAGCACATCAGAACCGTGAACGATGTTCTGAAAACATTGACAGACCTGAACCTACGAGTGGACTTCAGGAAATGCACTTTCGCTGCTGACTCTATCAGCTTCCTGGGATACATAATTTCGAGAAACGGAGTGGCCATCGACCCAAGACGGACGAGTGCCATAAAGAACTATGGGCAACCGCACTCGAAGACAGAGGTGCGATCATTCCTAGGGCTGACATCTCACTACAGGAAGTACATCAAGGACTACGCGAAGATCGCGCAGCCACTAACGAAGCTAACGACGAAGGATGCACTTCTGACGTGGACGGCCGAATGCCAATCAGCTATGGATCTGCTGAAAGAGCGACTGACTGAAGCACCAATACTCGCTAATTTTGACCCAGCACTTCCGACACAAGTTCACGTTGACGCATCATATACTGCATTTGGTGCTGTCCTTTCTCAAAGACACGCGGACGAAACGCGCATCGTGGAATACGCAAGCAAGAAGGTGCCCGACTCGGACAGGCACAAGCACTCGACAGATTTGGAGGCGATCGCAGTGCACTGGGCTGTCACCGACAGATTCCACCAATACCTGCAAGGGCTACAGCACTTCGAAATATACACCGACAACTCGGCGGTAGCGCATATCATGTCAAAGAAGCACCCACAAAGGCGATTCGCTCGGATCGTGCTTGACCTGATGTCATACAACTTCACGATTCGACACACGTCGGGCAAGACAAACGTCATCGCAGGTGCGTTATCACGAGTCCCAGAAAACACGCACAATGTGTTCGTTCTGAAGGCTGAAGACAACCGACTCGGCAGAGCGCAGAAAGACGATCCTACGCTTGCCCCAATCATCGACCAAACAGAGAGAGCACCAAGGACGACCCCCTACAGGATGGTACAGGGCAGACTTGTACACGTCACCACCGACGGAGACAGAGAGAAACACCGCATCGTGTTGCCAGAAAGCAATCGGTTCTGACGTCATACCACGACGAAGACGGTCACGGCGATACCTCTCGAACACTCCGAAAAATCGAGCAACGTTACATTTGGCATGACATGAAACGCGACGTCGAAGACTACGTACTTGGATGTCAAACGTGCCAAAGATATAACGCCAAGACAGGAGCGTAAACCGGTTCGCTAAACCCCCGTATGCCAATGCAGGCACCATTCGACACCATTGCTATGGACCACGTTGGCCCAATTCATACCGAGGACCCCAACAAGTACTTCATAACGGCAGTCGATGTCACGACGAGATTCATCATCACGCGTGCCGTACCAGACAAGTCGACAGAACACGTTCTACGCTTCCTAGATGAAGACATCGTATTCACATTTGGAACGCCAAAAACTGTGGTGACAGACAACGACAGAGTCTTCACTTCACGAGCCGCAACACGCTACTTCACGGAGAAGAGCATCGATCACAGTTTGACCGTGCCTTACGCGCCCGAAACGAACGGTCTTGTTGAACGTGCGAATGCAAAAATATTGTCAGTACTCCGAAAGAACCTCAACGGCAACATGGACCACTGGAGCGAATACCTTCGAGAAACAACGTTTCAGGTTAACAACCAGCCGCACGTTGGTCTACAAACGTCACCGTTTCAACTGCTGTACAACTACGTTCCCCGTCGAACCATCGACAACGAGCTATCGGCACCAACGGAGCCACAAGACCAAGCAGAAGTAAGACGTGAAGAAGCACGAAACACGCTAACCAACTACCTACACGAGCTCAAGCGCAAGTACGATGCCAAACACAGACCACCACCTTTCAGCGTGGGTGACGAACTATGGTACCACAAAGGGTCACGACCAACAAAACTAGGGCCAATGTACGATGGACCCTACACGATAACAGAAGTGGAGAAAGAGACGTACACAATCTCCAAAAAGGGCACTGCAGAGACTAGGCTTGCAACAGCCAGACAATTAAAGCCTTTCCTCGTGAAACCCAGTCAAACCAGTTTCAAGTTGACACAGTCGCAGACATGTGACAAAACAGCCACGGACTACGACGAGCCTGACGAACAGTTTCAGCTACAAAGTGACACACGCCAGAAACTGCAGCTGAACGAGGACGAGCAGATGCCACCCCGAACAGCTGACGACCAGCCACGTCACAAGAAACCACCGCGATGGTTGGAAGACTACGTTACTGACATTTCCGACTATTGCGAGGACGCAACCGATTAAAAGACCCGGCCGTGTTAGCTGGGGGACTAGCGACACCTGTCGTCGAGTCGGAGAAGGAGGAAGGGCCGGCTCGCGAGGCGCGAAGATCACGTGACGTCTGTCATTCGGAGCGGGAAGAGGCGCTCGCTACAGAAGCCGTTATGTAATCCATTTAAATCGTCATTAAATCTGTTTCTTTTCCATCAATGATCGTGTCATCGTGGAAACCAACCCCTGACAACGTGCTTGTTGTATGTGTGTTGGTACCAGGCACGAAGGCAAGGTGGGGGCCCAGGAGGGCCCCCCCCCCCCCCCCGCCCGAAATTCGTCCAGTCAGCCACAGCGCAGGGGTATAGAGGCAGTACAAGTAGCGCCGTCCGCATCTAAGCAAATGAAAAACAAACGATAGTCAGGGAACTCGCCAAGAACAGCTACCCAAGAACCTTTATTCCGAAAGACTTCAATTCCAAAAACACGGCAACGCTTGCTGAGATATTCAGTGTCCGCGCTCCTGAATCAACACCACAACAGAAGCAGCACACTCTCCCATATGTCCGAGGCGTTAGCGAAACCATCACCCGTATTCTCAGAGAAGAAGGCATCTGTGTGACTCACAAGCCTACGACCACATGTTCTCTACATATTGGCAAAGACCGTCCGGAGGCAGAGGGCCGAATGCACTGTATACAAATATGCGATGCGAGCTATATCGGCGAAACGAAAAACCTGAAAGAAACATTTCGACAGCACAGGAATTACCCTTGCAATTTTGCAAGAGATCGCAACCCGATAGCCGAACATTCCTAAGATAGCTACCACCGTATCAATCTTCCCGACACAACGGTCATACCAACTGAAACCAATTGCCGGAAACAGTTACTGCTTCGTGATTGCGTAAAGAGACAGAAAACTGTGCAACGCAGGACATTTTCATATATGTAAGACAAGCTTGTTGGAAAAGAAATTACCAGAGAGAACAAAATGTTGCCATGCAGCTTCGAAACCAGAAAAAAAAAAAAAAAGCGATGTTATCTGCCCGTACTTCGTGCGACTTTTCTTCGTCGCATCAGCTATGTTTAGGAACGTGGTTGGTTGGTTGGTGGGGTTTTCTGGAGCAAAAGGCGACCATGGCTATATTGCGCCAAACGAGGATTCTCATCTACGGTCAGGGCGCTCGGTAGTTGGACACGCACTAGCTTTACAGCAGTGTCAAGAACGTGCTTTCCATCTCGGATTAACTAGCCTCTTTTTGTGCTGCATTCCACTCTGTTCTCATTCTCGTCGAATAATTAAGCGCCTTGTATATTAACCGGCAAGTCTTTTTTAGAAGTGTATAATAGTCACCCTGATGTGATTGATGCTTTTGACCCCCCTCCCCCTTATGTAATATCGTGAAAAGGGCCTCTAAGGGTCACTAAATGATGATGATGATGCTTTTTGCGAAGAATTAGGCCTTGGGCCCCCTCCGAAAAAAAATCCTGGCTACGTGCCCGGTTGGTACATAGATACATGCGTGTGCGTGTGGTCGTATGTGCTTGCGAGCGTATTTTTGCGTGTGTTCGCACGCGTTTATTATGTGCGCGTGTCTGTGTGTGCTTGTTCGCCCTTACGTATGTATTTGCGTTTGTACATCGTGTGTATATGCGAGTACGTGTGCGCATGTTGTCGTATATGCATGCGCGTGTGTGTATTTTTGAGTGTATGTCTGCGTACGTGTGTACCTGCGCCCGTGCGTTCGTATGCGCGCGTTCGCGCGTACGTGTATGCGTGCGCGAATATTCATGTGTGCGTGTTTCCGCGTGTGTACGCATATGTACGTGCGTGCGTGTTGCGCTCGCATTTCACCACGACAAAATATAGGCACGCGCGTTTTGTATACGCTCTTTAGAAAACACAGCATGTATTTTGCACAGTGGCATTGCTACAAAAGGCATTCGGCCCGCCTGTCCCGGGCAATTCACTTTAAGTAAACTATCTCATTTGTTCTTCGTTACATATTGCCACATCCAGTCCCCGCGTATAAAAGAAGAAGAAGATCACGGGCACTAAGAAGAAGACGACGAGATCCCTGTGTGATCGCTCAGTGTTCTTTTCCATTAAAGTGACCAGCTCTGTGTTCGTGATTCCTGCTGCTGATTTGTGCTGTTCCTGCATCGCGACACTGGTGGAGGTGCTGGGTAAATGTTCGGAACACCTCTTCGCAGCACCGTATCCAGTCCAGAGCGAGTTCCGCGTGTTGAAACGCCAGTTCACCGCGCCAGCCGCCGCCTGTTAGGCCTGAGCCCAGAGTGCGGTCCACTACCAGAGGTTGCAACTGTGTCCGAGAGGAGTACCCAAGCCATGGCAAACCCAGGCCCGACACAGGTGACTGTTTCTAATCCTCGATCGCCTCCGCCCTTTCACGGGAACGCCTATGAAGACGCCGAGGACTGGCTCGAGGAGTTCGAGCGCGTGGCCAGTGTGAATGGCTGGCGCGCCAACGCCGGTCAAAAGTTAGCCCACGTGTACTTCTCTCTTCTGGACGGCGCCCGAACGTGGTTTACAAACCGTGAGGGAAACTGGTCATCTTGGGAAGAATTCACCCGGAAGTTTCTCGACACGTTCGGAAGCAGCGAAAGGCGAGAGCAAGCTCAGCGACTACTCGAATCTCGCGTTCAGAAGCCCAACGAAACAGTCGCCATGTTTGTTGAGGACATGACCCGTCTGTTTCGTCGAGCAGACCCGGATATGTCCGAAGGGAAGAAGCTCAGCCACCTCATGCGCGGTGTGAAGAAGCAGCTGTTTGCCGGTCTCGTGCGAAACCCGCCAACAAATGTCGACGAATTTTTGAAGGACTCGACGGCCATCGAACGTGCACTACAGCTACGGTACCGTCAGTATGACCGCGTCAACAGCGGTGTATCAACCAGCGCCGCAGCCATGTCGGCGGTTCCAGCAACTGACGAGGATTTGCGCCAACTGATACGAGAAATAGTCCGTGAAGAGGTGAAGAAGCTCCTCGCTACGCCGAGTGAATGCACGGTAGCGTCCGTCTCCGAAGTTGTGCGCCAGGAGGTAAGACAAGCGCTTTCACCCCCCGAACAACCCATCGAAACGCGTAATCCCAGCTACGCTGAAATTGTCTGTCGACCGCCGCCTATTGCGCCGACGCTGCAGTACCACCAGCAGCAACCGCCGCCTATTGCGCCGACACTGCAGTACTACCAGCAGCAACCGCCGCCTATTGCGCCGACACCGCAGTATTACCAGCAGCAACCGCCTACAGTACCTTGGTACTACAGGGGAGCTCCATCGCGACCACCGCTCCTAAAAACCGAAATTTGGCGCACTCCCGACTACAGACCACTGTGTTTCCATTGTGGAGAAGCAGGCCACGCATGTCGCCATTGCCCTTATCGAGTCGCAGGGCACCAAGGATTTCCATCCGCTGCTCCTCGTCACTCAAACAGCCGACCCAACGTCGACGCGAATGCGTCAAGCTGGCGCGACGATTCCCCTGTTTTCAGGCCGCGCTCACCCTCTCCCGGACGTTCTTCTTCTCCGCTAACTCGACGAAGTTCCGCTGACGTGGCCAGAGGGCGATCTCCCAGCCCCCGCCGGGGAAACTAAAAGCAGCGACCTTTGGGGGGAGGTTGCCACTCGTCGAAAAGCTGAAAATCCCCCATTGCGAACGAAGGAATTAAGAGCCGACAAAGTCCGACGACTTGACGAGCGCCGAAATTGTAAGCGCTGATATACGAGTTACAATCGACGGTTACGAAGTGACGGCTCTGGTGGACACTGGTGCGGACTTCTCAATTATGAGTGAGAGTTTGGCGCATAAACTAAGGAAAGTTAGAACGGAGTGGACGGGGCCGATGATTAGGGGAGCTGGTGGCCGGCTACTTACACCCATTGGAAAGTGCACAGCAAGGATCAGCATAGAATCGTCATACGTCGCAAGTTTTGTTATTCTTCCCGAGTGTTGCAAACAGGCCATCTTAGGTATGGATTTCCTGCGCGAATACGGTGCCATCATTAATATACGAGAAGGTCTGCTGACATTTTCGAAGGATGAAACTGCACAACTGCAGCGGAAAGCCCTTGTACCTCCTTGAGGACGTGACCGTGCCGCCGTTATCTTGTCGCCTCGTCCCCGTCAGGTGCACCACGCAGCATAATGGAGACGGCGTCGCTGAGCAAGTTCCTGCACTTCTGCTCACTCGAGGTGCGGCTGTAGCCAGAAGTCTCGTCAGTGTGGTGCATGGGCAAGCCGATGTTCTTCTGACGAACTTTTGCAAGGAACGGCGCCACATTACCGAAGGCACTACGACTGCTTACCTCGACGGAATTGCAGAGTACCGTGAATGCTTTGCAGTACAGCAGGGCGAGGAGGACACTTCTATAACACCACCTGTTCTTGATGTGAACGCAAGCTTACCGCCGTTGGAGAGGCAGCGTCTTCTTGACCTTTTGAACCAGTTTCAAGACTGTTTCTCGTCGGTTTCAAGGGTCAATCAAACGCCACTCACAAAGCACCGTATTATAACGGAGGAGACGGCACGACCCATCCGGCAGAACCCTTATCGTGTCTCACCTAAAGAACGCGAGGCTATCCAACAACAAGTGAAGCAGATGCTTGACGATGACGTCATCCAGCCGTCAAAAAGTGCTTGGGCATCGCCGGTGGTGCTAGTTCAAAAGAAGGACGGTAGCCTACGCTTCTGTGTGGACTACCGCAAACTGAACCGGGTCACAAAGAAAGACGTGTACCCATTACCCCGAATCGATGACTCCCTGGACCGGCTGAGGCATGCACGCTACTTCTCGTCGATGGATTTAAAAAGCGGTTATTGGCAAATTGAGGTCGACGAACGAGACAGAGAGAAGACCGCTTTCGTGACGCCTGACGGACTTTATGAATTCAAGGTCTTGCCCTTTGGATTGTGCTCAGCTCCGGCAACGTTTGAAAGGCTGATGGACACAGTTTTGTCTGACCTAAAGTGGCAGATGTGTTTAGTGTATCTAGACGACGTCATCGTCTTTTCAGAAACGTTTGAGGAGCACCTAAGAAGGCTTCTGTCGGTGTTTCAAGCAATTCGGTCCGCCGGCCTAACACTGAAAGCGGAGAAATGCCATTTTGGTTTCGAGGAACTTCAATTCCTAGGCCATGTTGTGAGCCACAAAGGTGTTCGTCCTGACCCCGACAAGATTGCAGCCGTTGCGAAATTCCCAGTGCCAACGGATAAGAAAGCAGTTCGGCGTTTTCTAGGCCTCTGCGCATACTACCGGCGATTTATAGCCAACTTCTCGCACCTCGCTGCACCGTTAACACGCCTGACAAAGGACGACGTCGCATTCGTATGGGGTGAAGAAGAACAAGCGGCATTTGGTCATCTCCGACAGCGCCTACAGACACCTCCTGTGCTAGCCCACTTTGACGAAGACGCTCCTACCATGATTCACACGGATGCCAGCAACGTAGGCCTAGGGGCTGTACTCGTCCAGTGGCAAGACTCGGCGGAACGAGTAATTGCGTAGGCAAGTAGAACGCTCTCGCGTGCTGAATCTAACTACTCTACGACCGAAAAGGAATGTCTTGCTGTCGTATGGGCGGTTATGAAGTTTCGGCCATACCTATATGGCCGTTCCTTTCAAGTAGTAAGCGACCATCACTCCCTTTGCTGGCTGACCAACTTGAAG
This sequence comes from Hyalomma asiaticum, assembly GCA_013339685.2. Taxonomy (NCBI): domain Eukaryota; kingdom Metazoa; phylum Arthropoda; class Arachnida; order Ixodida; family Ixodidae; genus Hyalomma; species Hyalomma asiaticum. The sequence continues at coordinate 92,353,425 of CM023487.1, forward strand.
GACCCATGTGGTCGGCTAGCACGGTGGAGTTTACGGCTTGAAGAATTTGACATGACGGTGGTCTATAAATCCGTACGACAGCACTCCGACGCCGACTGCCTCTCAAGGTCACCGATAGAGCACCAAGACACAGATGATGACGACATGGCTTTCTTAGGGGTTGTCGACACGATTACCATTTCGCGTCAGCAACGTGAGGACACCGAGCTGCTTCCACTCATTAATTTTCTGGAAGGACGGACCACTAGCGTGCCTCGACCATTCGCAAGAAACCTACCATCCTTCTGCTTACGCAACGACGTCCTCTACAAAAAGAACTTTTCATCTAACGGAAGCACCTATCTGCTCGTCGTCCCGACGTCTATGCGTGAAGAAGTATACTGGGAGCCTGCCACGATGAGCCGACATCTGGCCACCTCGGATACACGCGCACAGTGGCCAGAATCAAGCAGAAATACTATTGGCCAAGGCTTACGGCGATTGTGAAACATTACGTACGCACGTGCCTCGACTGTCAACGACGGAAGTCGCCCCCCTTAAAACCAGCCGGCTTATTGCAACCAGTTCAAGTGCCCCCGGTGCCTTTTGCCCAAATAGGGATGGACCTTCTGGGACCGTTTCCAAATTCGTCTTCAGGAAACAAGTGGATCATTGTAGCTACAGACTATCTAACACGCTACGCAGAGACGAAAGCTTTACCAAGCGGCACGGCGGTAGAAGCAGCATGGTTTTCCGTTGAAAACGTCGTTCTGAGGCACGGAGCTCCTGCAGTAATAACAGACCGAGGTACTGCCTTCACGTCTACGCTGCTCAAGACCGTACTTGATCTCAGCGGCACAGCTCAAAGACGACGGCCTACCACCCGCAGACTAACGGTCTCACGGAACGCCTGAACAAGACTATGGCGGATATGCTCAGTATGTACATACGTTGACGTTGACCACAAAAATTGGGATGACATTCTACCGTACGTTAGATTCGCCTACAACACCGCACAGCAAGAAACGACGCGAAGGACGCCATTCAGCCTTCTTTATGGCCGAGAAGTGACGACTATGCTTGACGCAATGCTACTGCATGACTGCGACGACATGGATACGGACGCCGATGTTTTCACTCAGCGTGCAGAAGAAGCGCGACAGCTCGCGCGCGTCCGTATCACCAGGCAACAAAACTCTGACGCAGAACGTTATAACCTGCGGCACCGATTTGTGACCTATCAACCCGGCGAGAAAGTGTGGGTTTGGACTCCTGTTCGTCGACGCGGACTTTCCGAAAAACTAATGAGCAGGTACTTCGGTCCGTATGAGGTTGTGCGACGCTTCAGCAATGTGAACTATGAAGTGATACCTCATAGCTCCTCAAGAACGCGTCCTTCTAAACCTATTTAACCTATTTAGTTGCCGCTTACATGCAACACACTGTCCTGTATATTCTACGCTGCTTCCATTGCATGCGTCGCCGTACGGCCAGCCCAACGGACGACGGAGAGGCAAGCCGCGCAGCCACTGGTAGGCGCTCATTTTTTTTCGGTGCCCTCTCGCTTTTGACCGAAGCGTCCCGAAACAAAAACATTTGTCACGAACTTATACTGGAAGCATACCATTGTCACGCCAGTTTCACAAGGGGTAAATTCCTATTTGGCTCTTCAAAGGACCGAATAAACAAGCGAGCACACTATCTCTCAATGCGGTTGCAACGTGCCACTGGAGGGTTTAGCGCGCCGTGCGCACCGCTCAGGCGCGGGGAGGGAAGAAAACCGAGGAGGATTGAGGAGGAAATCGCGCGTGTGGAGAAGAGTGTCGCTACTTTCCTAAATCAAGGGGCTTTAGCGTCGCTGCCGCGGCCTTTTTTTTTTCTGTCTTCCCTCTTGGCGGCTGTGTGCATAAATTCGATGTTGCTTCAACAAACGTTAGTTGAAAGTTGAGCGCCAGTCCTGTGTGCAGCCTCCTTCTTTGTGTGTCGTTTTTGAGCGCTCCGTTTTTTCCTTCTGAAGCATGAACCAACTCGCCCAACGAAAAGTTGTACTAAGCCACATTTCTCCTACATTGGGCTCTCTTTTGTGTACTAGTTCCAAGCACAACAGTGCCATCACCCTTGTCAACCTTATATCCGTTGCCACCTGCCAGTCACGAGTCGCGGCTTTTTGCCTTAAAAGGAAGCTGGATCGCTTGGAAGTTCAAGCACTGTTTGGTGGCGTAAGCCCTTCGTGGGGTCATGGGCAAAGAATCTTAAAAATCATCAAGTCAGTATTGGCGGCAGGTACGGCTCCTCCAGGACTTCCTGTGGGCAATTTTGGCTGACTGGACGGGATGTAATGGCAACGACAGATGCTACAAGGACTACATGAAACTAGCCGGACAGGTCACTGATTTCCTATGGCACAGCACACGTGTGAAGCTCCAGTCTGGCCAGAAGGAAGTGAGGACTCCTCAGAACACCGTGACAGCACCAGATGTCACTCTCCCCAGCAAGGTATGGGAAATATTAGAAAAAGGCCCAAAGTATAGCTTTGATCCAGGAGCTCAATGGCACCAGCTGCTTGCCATTGCTCGACATGCAGCAACTTGACCCAGTATCACGGAAAAGGATCGAGCTATCAGTCACGCTGTGAGTAGCGTTATGAGCAAAGTGGGTGAAGGTCTCGTGAAGAAGCCGCCTTTCATCTTCGTCGCCAAGGCTTTACAAGTGAGAGAACTTACTATATTACAGGCTGACAAAGAGGGAGGATTTGTAGTCGTGCCTCAAGGAATGTTTCAAGAAAAAGCCCTTGCCGCAATCAGTAAGAATTTCAAGCCCTGCGACTTCAACGCAAGATCCACAAAAAGGAAGGAGGTTAAGTTGTTGAAGGACCTCAACTTGAAATCGCTCAGAAAAAAAGTTCGGAAAACTGAAGCGTCTGCCTTGGAAGCCTTCTTCTCCGGTAAGACGCATAAGCTCGAATGTCCTTTGCGAACCATCGTCACTGAGAAGGGTTCCTGGTATTTTTGCAGCAACATCTGAGCTCCTTAGTTGTTGAAGACCCTTTTCTAGTGCAAAGTTTGCTTGACATCATCAAGGAACTTGGCGTCTTGTCTGGAACCACTGCCTTATCAATTGATGCGGAGGACTTGTTTTATTCCGTCCCTCACGGTGAACTATCCAGTGCTTTACGTGATGTGATTAGTGAGAATGACGAACTCAAATTCCAGAATACCACATGGGTAAGCAGTGAGAATTTTCTAGCAATCTTAGAATTCTATCTTTGGTCCACTGCCATCTGCTTCAATGGACAGCATTATCTGCAAAAATCTGGAATATGTATTGGTTCTTCCGGTAGCACCGGTATTGTGTGACATATTCTTATCCTCTGTGGACAAGCGTATTGAACCTAAGCTCAGTGAATTTCAAGTTAAAAAAGCTTTCAGGTATGTTGATGACTACCTCCTGATTTTGAATGCAGTAGATAGCCTGGTGCCTGACGGTTTCACGACAGCCATATTGGAAGTCTTTGAAAACTCAGCAGCTGGACTTCGTTTCACGTGGGAAAAGGCGGATAATAATTCCATTCAATTTCTGGACTTAAAAATATTGTTCAAGCCCGGTCACTTCTGTTGGCCGTACAATCCTCGGTCAAAGAAATCTTTGTTATCCTTTGAGAGCGCTCACTCTAAGCTCGTAAAACGAGGCATTGCTTTGACATGTTTGAAAGCAGCTTTAGAAAAATGATGCCATCATGAAATAAATGTTGGGTTTGCCAACCAAGTTCGACGCTTAAAAGCGGCCAAATACCCTCCTCAGTTAATTTACAGTGAGTGCGAGTCCCTTTTACAGAAGTTAAAGCGTTCCTGTGACTCGGGCAATATTGAACGTGACAGACAGTCTGCCGTAGCCATTCCTTATATTCACCGCATTTCCCGCAACCTGAACATAAACAAATACAACGGGAATATCTTGTTTTCTGCCCCATGTAAGTTATCAAAAATTTGTCTCCTCACTACAAAAAGGAACCACAAGCAGTGCAGCAAGAAACATGACAGCACCGTTACTCACTGCACGAAGAACATTGTATACAAGATTCCACTGAGTTGCGATAAAGCGTATATAGGGCAGACCGGACGATATTTGAATGTCAGGGCAAATGAACATTCCTTGTCTATCAAGAATAACTCGGGTGGCCACCTAGCTGAACACTTCAAAAGGTGCGGGTGCATCCAAGAATTCATGCGTACCACATCCCTTAACGCTCACATGGCTGTTATGAAAGAGGAATAGTTGAAGCGTACCACATTCTTCAGTTTTCGGACAAGTGTGTCAGCGCGCCCTCTGTCGCACTTACTGAGAAGGTAGTAGCTTTTCTGAAAGGTTATATATAGGGTCTTTTTACAATCTTAGGGCTTTTAGTATTTTTAGTTTTTAATTGTTTTATCTTTCTTGATGAGGCTTTTCACTCTCCTTCCATTGTTTCTCATTGTTGCTCATTTTGATTTTCACACTTTGTTTGTTTCTTGTTTCTGGATGCTGTGCTTTGCTGTTTAAGCATTGTTATTGTTTATCATTTGGTTTTACTTCTTTTTTGACGCAGCTTCTTTGTTGTTTTAAAAAGCTTTTAGTGGTTTATTTGTTTTCTTTCGATGATTCAGGATTGTTCGTACGTGATATAATTTTATTATCCACTACAAGACATCAGATTGTGAAATGTGATTGCGCAAGGTTCTGGCTGTCTCCCTCGCCTTCTGTGGCATTGCTACTTGGATATGGCAGGGCACATGGGCATGATGCGCAGATTATGGGGGTGGTGCGATGGTTTTTCAGAAGGTTATATCTTGACAGAGATTACCTCTGGCGGCTATGTGCATAAACTCACTAAATGTTAGTTGAAAGTTGAGTGCCAGTCCTGTGTGTAGCCTCCTTTTTTGTGGGTCATTTTTTACCTCTCCAACTCATTGTTAATTAGTTCCGCGCTCCTTCCTCCTTCACGGCGATTCGCTTCACATTTTTTGGATGGCGCACATCCTTTGTGAAGCCTGCTCCCTACCTCGATTGTCCGAGATTTCCCAGCCGCCGCATTGCAACCAGTCCTTCATATCAAGGGGGGAGGGGGGGTGGCTGCACATTAAGTGGTACGCGTATATATTAAGCTCTATGGGAAGGTAAATGGGGGGTCAGAAAAAACCGCATTATGGCCGGTCCTACACTATAAGCGGTCAGATTATGAGTGTTCTCAGCTGTAAATGTTTTCTCACCCAAAATAATCGTTTTGGGTGAGCTCTGCCGTCTGTAACTTTTTTTGCTTACTTAAGCGTTTTATTTTTCGAATTTTCATGCCGAACCTGCATATAACATCCTTTTTATAACGAAGCTTTCCGGGAATTTCTCACTTTTGTTATATCCAGATTTAACTGTATTTAGTTATCTATTTAACAATACTGCCAATCTCTTCAGCAATTATAGCAGGGAAGGCACATAAAAAATATTTGTTAACACAAAATCATATAAGTTAAAATCACAAAAAAAGAAGTAAATATGACATACAAAATCATACATTATACACTGCAATAGAAGAACACACACAAAACAATTTTAGCAACAAAAGTCATGTACAAAATCATCGCTAAAAACAACTGCAAAAAGATAAGACATACATTTGCATTACAGCAAGCATACATTACTGTTGAACACATTGTTGAAAAAATTTTACAAACAACAAATTAATCGAAGAGTAAGTCACTCAAAATAATACAATCATAGAAATAGAATAGGAAAACTATGTATTAGTAACATGACACAGACTCATCGCTTAGCAGGTTTATTGATGTTGAAATGCATTTAGTGCTCTTTGTGAGGCAAGCAATTCGCTTTCAGTCGCAGCTGTAAATACGTTTATGGGAGATTTGGTGGTTAGGGTAGGTTTCAGCGAGTTCCAATTTTTAATGGCGAGAGGGAAAAATGAATATTTGAAGCAATTAGAGTTGGAAGAGTATTCAGCAAGAGTATGGGAATGTTTATGATGGATTGATGTGCCACGAAGATAAGATATACACCTTGAAGTATCTATTTTTATTATGTTGTGTAGTAGCTGAAACATTAACTTTAGTCTCATTAATTTCGTTCGGTATTGTAGAGTTAAGATGCCAGCGCTATTACGTAGATGTGTTGGTGAGTCCTGTCAGTCTATACTTGTTAAAAATAAACCTTATTGCTTTTCTTTGAACTGCTTCTGTTGGTGGGTAAACAGGAACCAGATGGCGCTAGCATAATCTAGTACAGATCGGACGAGGGTTGTTTAAGCTATTAGTTTCGTATTCGATGGTGTGTGCTTAAGACGTATTTTCAGGGCTGTGCTAGTAATGTTATCAATGTGAGTATCCTATCTCAGATCGTCTGAAATTGTTATTCCTAGATATTTGTTCTTAGAGACTGCGGTTAATGTGCAGTTGTCAATAGTGTAAGAAATGTTGGCCCTGTGTTTTTTGCGGGTTATTGCCAAGGAAACACATTTACCAATATTGAGGGTCATTTGCCACTTTTTGCACCACTTGTGTACATCTTCTGGTGCTGTGTTCAGGATTAGGTAATCGGCAGGAGTATTAATTTCTTGGTAAAGTACGCACTCGTCCGCAAAGAGCCTAAGTTTTACTTTAGATGAGAGGGGCAAATCATTAATGGATATTGTGAACAATATAGGTGCTAGGACGCTGCCCTGTGGCACACCTGACGCGACTACTGCTGTTTTATAGAAGGTGTCCTGTACCTGTACAAATTGTGAGCGGTCGGATAAGTAATCCTTAATCCTGTGAACAATGGCAGTATTTCCAAGAGCAAGTTCTCATTTACTCATTAGTTTGGTATGTGAGACATGGTCGAATGCTTCAGAAAAATCTGAGAAGATAAGGTCAATTTGTTTATGGCTATCAATAGACTGAGCTGCATCACGTATCAATTCTAAAAGTTGAATAACTGTTGGGAGGCCCTTTCTGAAACTATGTTGTACAGGAGACAGTACATGATTCTTTTCTAGGTAAATATTTATGTGTTTCAATGTCATACCTTTTATTAATTTACACAGAGAAAAAGTTAGTGATACTGGTCTGTAATTTGAAACCACGGTTTTACTGCCTGCTTTATGTATTGGAATAATCTTGGTCATATTCCAAACCGCGGGGACCGTGCAAGACCTGCAGTGATTTATTAAAGATTATACATAAATATTTGCTACCCACTCCACGTACCTTTTAAAGGGGCCCTGAAACGCATTTTACGCACATTGATTATTGCACCTTTGCTCCGCGTGGGACTTGATGATGACCAAAACATCAGTGAAAGCGGCAAAATCAAACCGTATTGTATTCTAATTTGTACCTGAAATCGGTTTCAGCGGTGACTGCAGCGACATATGTACATCAACAGCTAGCGGAAGAGAGCGCTGAAAATTTCGGAAGGGTAAGTGTGGACAGGAAAGACACTCACTTGCAACTAAGTTTATTCTTATGAAAAACAGCCGCCCACGAGAAACCCTGAACTGCGCACGTGCAGATGTCTCAAAACGCAGTCAAACCACACCCAAAAACTGAAAAAAGAAAGCGAAAGACGCAAAAAAGGTGTGAAGCTGGCCTAGAGCCAAGCATGCGTCGCTACTAAGTAGCATAAGGTGCGAGATTTTCGTTCATCACTAGCACGTGCGGAAACTACACAAGCGAATAACACAAGATGATGAAAGGTGCAAAGGGGCACTAGTCAGTTCAAACTTATGTCAAAGAACATGAACTCTTTGTCCTTCAGATGTACAGATGGAGTGCTAATACAGCGATCACCATACTCTTTAATCTGATAAGCGTCAAGGATTTCCCTATCAAGTCTACCCTTAGCCCTCAGTGACCATGGTGTTGTACAGAAGCACGGTGCATCCACATATCCTAGTGTGCGCTGGTAGGTGTGCGGCGTTGTTGACGACTCCCAAAGTATACGCATGCTCGCACCTTATGCTGCTAAGTAGCGACGCATGCTTGGCTCTAGGCCAGCTTCGCCCTTTTTTTTGCGTCTTTCGCTTTCCTTTTTTCAGTTTTTGGGTGTGGTTTGATGGCGTTTTGAGACCTCTGCACGTGCGCAGTTCAGGGTTTCTCGTGGGTGGCTGTTTTTCTTCAGAATAAGCGTAGTTGCAAGTGAGCGTCTTTCCTGTCCACACTTACCCTTCCAAAATTTTCAGCGGTCTCTTCCGCAAGTATGACCTACCAACTAGCCCAACACTTCACTGTACTGATACATCAACAGTTTTTCTGAGCGGATATGACATCACCATGCTGGCTTTGCTGCAGGTTCGGATTGGCTGGGAACAGTAGGAATAAAAATATGCATGACACATGCTTACAATGCATCTAATATAACAAATTTGAAAATGAGAACGTGTTTTATGCTTGCTAAAGCTACTAAACGGTACAAATCTGGGTATTACAATTTCATTTTGCCTGTAACTAACACAAGGAGCGCTGTGAGGCCCATGTGGTGGCTGTGGTAGGAAGGCCACAGAGGGCAGCACGGTTCCAGTTCTGCAAGATGTAAGCCGCGTTTTGACTGGAAGCAGCATGCACGTCTCGGGATGCCGATCTCAGCGAGTAAAATCTCAGCGAGTAAAATATGGTTTCAGGGCCCCTTTAAGGAAGATGTTTGGTAAGTTTCAGGACCCGGGCTCTTCTTGGTATCAGTATTTAATACTAGGTTGAACACGCCTTGCTTGGTAACTGTCAGGGTTTCTCTTAGTGAATGGTCGCAAGATTGCATGTGTGGTGTTTCTGTCATCTACAGTAAAAACAGATTGAGAGTAATCATTAAAGAAGTTGACGATATCGTTGTCTTCAGAGGAACGTGTGGGTTCATCATTTTTCTTTGGGTTTATATATTTCCAAAATTTATTTGGAGCACTCATCGAAAAAGTGGAAAGCACCTTTGCAAAGTAGTTATTTTTAGCATCTTTTTAGCATACATAGCTACAAGCATTGCACTGTGTTTACGTTTAATATGCACATGCAATTGCGGAAAAAAGAACACCTACACCTGCTAAAGTTGCAGAGTACGACGACAGGCTTCGACTGGAGTTACATGTAGCACTGCGGTGATTAACTGCCTCCAGAAGCATGCAATTCCTGCCGCGCCGAGCGATTTATGCCCCTTTCTCGGCTGCAAGTCTAAGCAGCCGGTTGGCAAAACCAGCTAACTGATTATATCCGCCTGCGCTGGAGCGGGGTTTAGCTTCACATCTGCAGTCACATCAGCGCCGAGTGCTGGCGGTCATCGTCTTGTACTGTGCCCCTTCTGTGACGGTAAGACCATTGTAGTATGCAGGGCCAAGTCGAAACACTTGCCCTTCGGCATCGCCATGCTTAAACCGCCATACACGGCCGTCAGAAGCGCGTTACACTGCACGGAGAACAAGCAGACGACTCAAACGAAGTACCTAGCAGTGGCGGACAGAAAGTGCAGACGACGTACATGACATCACGTGAAAACTATAACATTCGTCGCTTCCTCACACAGTCGTCACTTCCCGTAACAAAACTCGACGTTGTGTGTCGCCACAGTTCAAGAAAAAAACTCTGTGGAAGGTGATTTCTTTGTTTAAATAGAATGGGCCTTTTTCAGGGTCATGTCTGCGCATGCGCACGAAAATGTGACGGAACGCACACCATGTTTTTTGAGGGTCAGCGTTCGGCGAAACAGGTGACACCTGGCGTGCTGTCATCTATAAGTGTGAGTGCAATGCCATGCCTCCGCAATGCTCTCCTGCCGCATGGTCGAGGATTGCGGAGGCACGGACCCGCAGTTCCGAGTACGGAGACCGCCACTGGCGGTGCTTTTCCCTACATAAAGGAGGTCCATTAGAACCACTTTACTTGTGACGCTCCCACTCTCGCTGCGGCAGCCCCACATGCGGCAGCTTATGCCCCACATGCGACATAAGCGATAAAAATGAATGGTTAATTGATGTCGCAGGACCCTTTTAAACTGTTGTAACTCCCAGCTAGCGGGTTTTCCGGTTTTTTCAAGCATGTACCAACAGGCTAACACCACACTCTTCTACTTTTGCCAGCCAAGGTTTCACACAACTTATTTCGGCGCAATACTGTGCTCATGTGCGCCAAACTGTTCAGCAGCTCAATGCACCTTTTTCGGGCATATGCCATGCACCAAACTAGAGTGTACCAGATTAAGGGTAGTGGGACGAAGGAGAGCCCGTGGCAATGGCGCAGAGTGAAGCTCGAAGTACGGAAATTCCGAACTGCCGTGTGGTGGCACTGCTGCTTTCAATTGGCACTGCTGCTTTCAATTGGCACTGGTGGTCTGCATGCCAGGAGCGGTCAGTTGGAATGTTTGGCGTGCCTTGACGTTTTGCTGAACATTTTGGCTTTATCACGCTTGTGTGCTGTTTCCTGCGTGCAAGACTATCGAGATGAGCAAGACACATTGTAGAAATTACTTTTTTGCATCTGGTTGCAAAACAGGATGCAGTGGTTTGAAAAATGCTCCGAAAGTTTGTTTGGTGTGCCCGAAGACATCGAGCATCGCCGAATATGGGAGCGGAATCTCCGCCATGCAGACAAGCCTTTAGAAGCGACGGATACTGTCTGAGAACTTCATTTTGAAGCAATGTATATTGAAGCAATGTATTCGACAGGAAAGAGGTGCGTATGCCACATGGGAAACTCTCGTTATCACCAGATGCAATGCCGACAATTTTACCAAACCTTCCTGCTTACCTCTCCAAAAAGCCTGTACGCGAACGGTCCGCGAGGAGAAGATCATCGCAGTCAGTCTGAGGGGTGCGAGCATGGCGTTGCTGCTTGTGGCCTGGCATATACGGGACGTGAAAAGCGTGTGATATTGCTGTCGCCGTTTGCCGGCCTCAAACAAGAGAATGTGGTTCGGGTTTGTGGGAAGGCGCACAGCCACGTGGTGGACATGCGGGGCAGGTGGCGACCATTGTGGAAATTCAGTGTACAGCTGGGAACAGGCTAGCTGGTAACTGGAAACCGGTTTGACGGGTGTTAGGCAGCATGTCCAGGAATGTCTGTAGTCGCCACCTGGTTAGGCTGGCACCCTCCCCCGCGGAGCGGTGGGCAGCAAGCATACCCAGGTTATTGTTCACGGGTTGTCTGTTGTTTTCAGTGCGGCGTCTGACATTCGGTTTTGTGATTGGCTGACGGGGATTCAGGGGCGAAGTAACCAGGGTATATAAGGTGGCTCCTCTTCCCTGGCAGGGAGCGGAGGTTTGGGCTTCAGCCTGGACATACGCTTTTTGGCACAGTGAAATAAAACGTTCCCTTCGCCGGCCTACGACTCTCCTTTGTGCTGCCAGCGTGCACTCGGGTCACCGAGGGGCGCCGACAACGGACCTTTTCTTCACAATTTTCCCTTCCACCAACAAAAGGGAAAATTAACTATCGCCTCAAGACATCAGTGACAACATAAAGAAGCAGCGCCTAGAACGAGATGTCACCTGCAATGTTGCCGTCAGGAGAACCTGCAGACACGTGTGAGCCTGCCCAGAGTCATGCATTTGAATTAGGTGACGTCCCCAGACAATCTGAACATTGGGTGACGCACAGATTTCCAAACTACGATGGCATCGCCTACTTTCTTGCTTCTTTGAATCGCATTACAGAGGCTGTCATCGTAAAAAAAAAGTGTGTTCAGAAACTATGCCGATAGCTGTGACACTCTGATTTGCCGCACCTATATGCGGCAAACCACTCACTTGTGCATTTCCTGCCGATGTATCCTGTTGTAAATAAAATGTCCCTGCTTGTTTTCAAATTCAATAAGTAGTTTTGGCAGACTGATTCCTCAATGATAGCACGCGGATTTACATCAAAAACTGTATAAGAGCACAGGTGCACAAGCTGGTTGGTAGGCAGCCAGCCCAGCGCACTGGCGGCGCCCAGGTGAAAGTTGCAGTGGTGCCATCTTCCATCGTCAAGACATGTAGTGTACCGCACAGTCGGAAAAATGCTAATATAATCCTAATCCACAAGAAAGGTGACATAAAGGAGTTAAAGAATTACAGACCAATTAGCCTACTCCCAGTAATACAAGCTATTTACGAAAGTGATTTCTACGAGGATAAGAGAAACACCTGACTTTAACCAACCAAGAGAACAAGCTGGTTTTAGAAAAGGTTACTCAACAATGGAGCACAGCCAGGGGCTATCAATCTAGTAACTAAGAAGTACGCGGAATACAACAAACCTCTTTATATGGCATTTATAGACTACGAGAAAGCATTTGACTCCATAGAAATACAAGCAGTTCTAGAAGCTCTACATCGACAAGGGGTACCTGGCGTATACGTGAAAAACATAAACAACATATACAAAGATTGCACAGCGACACTACTCCATGAGAGAAGCATAGAAATCCCGATAGGAAGAGGTGTCAGAGAATGGGATACGATCTCCTTGATGCTACTCACTACATGTTTAGAGGAAGTCTTCAAACGTCTAGACTGGGAAGAAAAGGGAATTCGAATAGACGGAGAATATCTAAGCAATGTAAGATTTGCAGACGACACTGTGCTCTTTAGCAATGATGGAGATGAACTACAAAACATGATTGATGACCTAAACTGGGAAAGTACTAAAATTGGACCAAAAATGAATAGGCAAAAGACCAAAGTTATGCTAAGTAACAGGAATTTAAAATTAGTGAACCCTTAGAATGTGTAAACGAATACGTATACCTGGGGCAGTTACTAACAGGAACGCCTACCCTTGAAAAAAAAGTTCTCTGTAGAATAAGGATGGGCTGGAGCGCATTTGGGAGCCATTACGAAATCATGACTGGAAACTTGCCGCTGTCCCTAAAGCGAAAAGGATTCAATCACTGCATTCTCCCAGTACTAACGTGGGGTGCAGAAACGTGGAGAATAACGAAAAAACTAGAGATGAAACTAAGCAGCACGCAACATGCAATGGAAGGAAAAATTATAGGGGTAACGTTAAGAGATAAAAAACTAGCTGAATGAATCAGGGTCAGACAAGAGTAGCTGATAGTATTATATATCAATTAAAAGAAAGAAGTGGACCTGGGCAGGACATGTCATGAGGAGGAAAGATGGACAGCAAGAGCGACGGAACGGATACCAAGAGACGGAAAATGCAACAGAGGCAGGCAAGTGGTTAGATGGAGTGATGAAATTAAAAAGTTTGCGGGCATAAAGTGGAACCAACTCGCTCAGGATAGGGTGGATTGGAAATCATTGGGAGAGGCCTTCGTCCTGCAGTGGACCTAAATAGGCTGATGATGATGATGATGAACAAGCTTGTCTTCGAAAAAAATTTCCAAAACTCAAGCGAAGTCAAGCGAAGCCAGTGTCTCCACGATCAAGTGTCTTCAAGAGGCAGATTTCTTGCACCTTTGCAAAGGAGTGGGAAAGCCACAAGACACTTAGATGGCGTGCCGCTCACAGAGAGACTTAAGCAGCAAACAGTTCAGGCGCATGACTCCGTATTGAACGTCCAATGTAAAGGAAGCATCAACGCACAAGGTAAGTGCGTGCTTTCAGGAACAAAAAAAAAAAATGTCCCACAGCACATCTAAGCAGGTTTTGTTACTAGCTTCCTGAACTGCTCTATTGCTGTCAAAAAGTGTCGCATCCTCACTTTATTTTGTACTTTATAACATTGCCTGCAGCGTGAGTGTGCATTTTGTGCAAGTATCTGCGCAAGGCCCTTCCAACAAGAAAAGGTCACGTGAAGATGAGGATGCAGGAGATCACACCCTCCGTAAGAGTGCGGCTTCTCAGACAGAAAAACAAGCGAATGCCAAGCAAACTACTCATTTTGAAATCATGCATCGAAGAAGTGAGGACAAGAAACGAATCGACTGAAGATGAAGCACTCGAAAAGAGAATTCGCAGTATGCCACACAAGCAGCAGGCTTGCATAAGACAGCGTTCTGAAGCCTCAAAAAGAGCCAGCACAAAAAGAATGCGTTATAACCAAGAGTGGACGATACCCTTCAACTCATTCGCGCAGCCGATGTGTCCTATTGTAAATAAAATGTCCCTGCTTCCTCAATGATAGTAAGCGGATTTACATCAAAAACGAGCGCATGTGCATCAGCTGGCTGGTAGGCGGCCGGCCCAGCGCGCTCGCAGCGCCCAGGTGAAAGTCGCAGTGGCGCCATCTTGCGTCGTCAATGCAATTTGACCTCACCGGAGAGCTCGCCCCACTACGCTACTCTAGTACACAAACCGCTTTGGCCACACAGGCTGCGCAAGACACACCAGCACCGAACAACACAAATGCGCCCTCACCGGCGGCCCCCACCTCACAGAGATTCCCACAGTTGCAAGAGGTTTTTATGACTCACCTTGACGAAACTTACAGATATCACAGTGCCCTCGATATCGAGCACAACCGCTTCCACGATGCCAAGCATGATGCCATGCACGACGCGTCTAAATGAAGGCTGTTGATCCGTGACGTCACCAAGTCATGTGACCTAAAACCTAGGGACAGGGTTGCATAGAGATTTTTTCGCGACAGATGGACAGAAGCCACAGGGAATCTTCCGTAATAGTTTTCCGTGCCTCTGCGGCGCTTGCAGTTCTCCGATGTCGATCGTCGCCGGCACCGATGGCCACCGTTCGCACGCCGACCGCTGTGATCAGCGTTTTGGCGCAGTGAAGCTCTTGCAGGTGTGCCACCTTCCAAAACATGCAAGTATGATCTCTCTTACATTTAGCTTTGACCTGTAACAGTCAGAGATGGTAGGCTTGCACGCATATCGGATAGCGTGTGGATATCCATGCTGCCGTTTTACTACGAAGATCGATTCTGATCGTGATCTATACCGGCAACAGTCGCTCTTCACGAATTTCCACTTGCCGTGATCTCAGTAGATAAACACTACCGCGTAGCAAGGTATTGCAGAGAAATTGAAAAGCAGACAAAGAACTTCTAGGAAAAACTACGTAAGGATGGAGTACATGTGAATTACTCGAGGCAAGAAAACACACGCATGTGTTAGCGATTCGTCGATCGTACTTGCTGCTTGTCAGATGCAATCTTTAAGAAATAAGATTGTGACGGCAGTGTTATTTTGATTTGATTGGCCAATGACTATAACATACCACTTCCATTTTCATTGTGTATATGTTATTTTCACTCTGCATTTGTGGAAGTTAGTGTAAATCATGAATATATACATGTGTCACTTTAACTTGTTTCCACGGCAAATTAAATGCAGATAGCAGCCAACAGCACCGCACTTAGAGCTAAAATATCTGTTACAAGCATGACTGTTGACCAAAATTCAAGAATAATTTGTTGTTTACAATTGATCATCTTTGAGAACTGTTACTAAACAAGCGCAATTAATGGGAGAGTTAGGGTATCAACCAACTTTTTCGTGTGATATCGATTTGTACTTCATAGGGCTGCTGATACTACAACAGGAATCTACTGCCAAAGACGTGTGCGCAAACGCATTGTGCCACCTGCACCTACAAGAGCAGCTGACCACAAGTGCTGTGGTTACATCGCCTGCTCCGGAGGCTAAATAAGGATCACCTCAACTGAGCTGTCATCCAAGTGGAAGTGTCACGCTGTATAAGCAACTAAGCGTTGCCCATGCTGTTGATGTGTGCTTCACAGGTGAAAGCATCTGTGTCTAGGTGTTTACATCTATGTGTGTTATTTGCCACCGCCAACTGGGTGTTTGCATGTATTATATTTTTTTTACACCATGCTTAATTCTACTAACATTTTACAAGCCATTGAGGATTCCACGTACAAAACACACCTAAATACAGACAGTTCATCAAAAGGACAGAAAGTTGAGCGAGTTGGTAAGGGTCCATGGACAGTTCATCAGAGCACTATGGACTATGGACAGTTCATCAGAGCATACTCCTGTAACATTGATGGTGACTTTAAAAATGCTCTAGCATAACTGCAAACTTTGAGTGCTCAGGTGTAGAGGACAAGGGAGGACTGCACTGCTTTAAGGCAGGGAAATAAGGGCCTAACTAAAGTGCAAACTGAAGCTGAAAGCCAGATGAATGAGCAAATAGGAGAGCCTGTCAATCACTTTCACGGACACAGCTGGTGAGATGGACTTGCAAATTGCTTAGGTCTCCCGTGTTCCTTTGACCTATGAGACGTTGACATCGCCCAGTGTTGCACGAAAAGGAAATTATTTGTAGTGCTTTCCATTAAACACGTAAGCTTCTTGATCCAGTATTCTATGTTTGCTTGTGTTAAAGAACAGGCTGAGGAGGTTTTTGCACAACCTTGAACCATATGACTGTGTTCAATTTATGATTACCTAGTGAAATGCTGTTGAGTCCTCCTTAGAGCTTTCTTCTTCGCAAGATATGCAGTGGCTGGAAATGCTTAGCTAGCTCTTCATAAGAGCTCCATATTAATTATATAGGTGTTGGAATGCAAAATGCATCTTTTCCTTCTCCAAAACACTGCAGAATGTCAATTTAGCTGTTACAAGGTGCTTCCAAATTTTAAATAGCCTGCTCTAGAGTGCTCCAACATGAAATTTCTGCTGCTTCGAAAATCGCTCCAAATCAGATTGCTTGGTAGCGTCACCAAGATCCTCTTAATCGGAAATAGTTGGCGTGGTAGGATGCAGTGTAATGCTTTCACATAGGCATGCTGTGAAAACCATGGCAAAAGCGAAGCTGTGCTGCTATTGTTGATCGTGTAATAACTGGTAATGGTATCAAGTTCACACTCACTGTCACTTACACGTGGCAGTAGGCTAAGGGCAAGAGCGTGTCTGCTTTTCTTTTCTCTGCATCTTGAGACAAGAGACAGACAGAGGCTCTCTTTCTTTCTTTGGTTCTGTCTACCTTACTTTCTTTCTCTCTGTGTTGCCCTTTGAATCATCACTATCATGCAAGTAATGGGCTTTTATTTGTGTCTATATTGTTTTTATAATAGTCACAGTAATGTAGCATTAAGCTGACCCAGGTGAGTCTGACAAGCGCGGGTTGGGGGCAGGAATTGGTCGGCTTTTCCCGCTTGTGTGACAACTGACGTAGGGGATGGACATGGCAAGTCCCTAAACAGCTATGCTGTTAATATTGTTTAGATAAGACTACAATGGGGCACAGTTGACCGTTATGAGACAATATGAGGTTGTTGCATACCGCAATATGTTATTGCTGTAAGCACTAACCGGCAGGTTTAGGACGGGCCCATATAACAGCCCATATGTCTCCTGGAAATTACATTATAACTGTCGTGGACTTAAAATGGGCATGTATTATCTATGGTTTAAGGCTAATAGTCAGTGGGATTCAATAATTTTGAAGTAAATAATTCAAATAGTTATCAAGTGTCTGTAGAATGAAGCATAATTGTAGAGCTGTGTGAATAACAAAATTTTGAGTACCTAGCAAATTCGAATATTTATCTTCAAGTATGAATCGAAAAAGTTTTGAATATTTGGAATAATACCGCATCTGATTATGGAGAAATCTACTATTAAACATGGGCAGAAAATCGTTGCATGGCTAGTGTATTCCTACAGTGTCATTCCAAAGTCCTGAAAAACAGTCGAACAGTGAACTGTGCAACAGAAAGCTGAGGTAACTTCTCCGCAATACGCGAGTGTTACTTTGCCGCATCACACGCGTGTTAGCTTCGCGCCTGTAAATGAGTGTTAGTTTCGCTGCAGTACACGTGTGTTATGAGGCAAAGCGCACCGTGCACATGCGGAATGGGCCATTTGTTGCAAGAATAATTACCAACTTGTTTGCCAACGCACTATTGAACTTCATTTTTTTGAAGTTTATTTGTTCTTTTCCTTGTTACATGTATTTACACTCTGAGGGACCCAACAAATTTCTTAAAAGGTCCCTAACGGCATTATAACATAAAAAAAACACTAAACGGCAATTGTCATTGGCGAAACACTAAATAGGAATTAATATCAAAAACATAAGAAATAAGCTAACACATAATATAGTTATATAACAAATCATCAAAACATAAATGACGCGGTAATTTGATGTAATGAGCAGAAAAAGCTTCAAATACGTGATATGTATAAGTGCGAATTTGAATACATGTGAAAATCAACAATAGAAATCTCTTAGCAGGACAAATTGTTAAGGAGCGAATTTTTCAGTTGTGCTAGGAAAGAGGGAAGTGACGGGGCTGTCTTTAGATTAGTAGTGAGGCTATTCCGAATGGTAGTTCCTCGGAATTCGACAGTTTGACAACCATAATTAGTATTTAACTGGCAAAAGCATTAGTATTTATTAACTAGCAAAATAAATTAACTAGGAAAAGTTAAGTGAAGTAGAATAGTAAAAGTTAAAAGTAAAGTAATAGTAAAAGTTAAGTGCAAATCGAACTGTAAACGCTATTAAAAAATTTCGAATATTTGCACACCCCTACTTAATAGTTTAAATTCAACGCACGTTAAAGAAACCCAGGTGGTCAAAATTTCCAGAGCCCTCCACTACGGCGTCTCTCATAATCAGAGCTGGTTTTGGGACGTTAAACCCCACATAACAACATAAATTTATAGAAAAGAACTGTTTATTGGTGTACTTAAAACATTAAAAGTAATCCCAGAGAATAATTTATAACACATTTTGGGTTCTTATTTATTAATAATGTTTTGTACATTTACTAGCAGCTTTGCATGCAGTAACGAAAAGTGCTTGATTCTACACAGGTGACAAGCAGCAACACACACTAGCTGCTCTACATCCAGTGGAATGTGCTGCTTTTAAGGGGGGACGTGGCAATGGGAATGCTGAATTTGGTCAAAATCTTTCATTTTTCAATTTATTTTTTTTCATAATCTTCGGACCTTCTTTTCCCTTGTGGTGGAATATTATAATGAAATACGGGGTAGTAGTAGCGAAAATGCCACTTCACCTATGTGTTGTCACCCAAACCGCAAGAAAATCGGGCTTCTGAAAGTGCCGCCATCTTGGAATCATTGTAAAAAGGAGAGATTGAACCTGAGGATAGTCACACCAGTGTGTTTCTCCAACAAAAAATACAACCAGCAAAAGCGAGCAAGAACTTAGCTGCTCAAAGTTAACATTTGACTGTTTTCATGAAGTAAAACTTTGAGCTCCGTTTTCTCAGCTTCCATTTTTTGAGCAGTTGCTGTCAGTCACCCCAGTGCCATTTCATAACTAATGAAGCTAAATTCATTCTGTTTTTTTTGTTTAGATCCTGAAACATTATCGAGCGCCGTAAAGCTATTCATTTCTACCTGCATATCACACAAACATTTATAATTGTATTTATGCAAAAGCTGTTAGTAAGAAAATATGTCGAGGACATTTCAAAAATTTTTTCTGTACTCATTCGGATATAAAAAAAATCAACAAACAGCTTTACGGCACACAGTGGGCCTTAGTGTATATGCTTAAGTAAAAATGGTACTGAAATTTTGTCTAATTAACCGATTAATGAGGGTTGACTGTCAGGGTCTATAAAGTGACGTAACTAAAAAAATATGACAGGTAGCTTAAAACCGATTTCATTTAAGATATCACCATAACAAACTACATCAGTGTGACAAATTTCATCAGTTTATACCCATAAATAACAAAGATAGTTTTGATTGCCACGTCCCCGCTTAAGAGCTAGCATGGCAATGCACAAAGCTAGAAATGTGAGACTAGGTTTGTGCAAGCATCACTTTTGAGTACAAAGCACCTATGTCTCAGTGCTCTCCTGACCGTCTCGTTCACCTGGTGTACCCCAATATTTGAGAGGTGCGGTATAAATATATGACAAACATGAATGACTTACCTTTGCATCACTAACATGATATAGTCGTCGTGTATGTCACAATTAACAATACTGCAATCACATGTAGCTCATAGCAGTAGTCCTTATCCTGCGGTATGTGGGTATGCACCAGAGGAGTTTGAATTTATTGTACAGCCAATCTCAGTCAAGGACCAACTGAATTTACGTATGAAATACTGTGGCTGCGGGGATTGAACCTGCTACTTCAAGTGACACATGAAGTGTTCTGCACCTCACATGACGCGCTGCCTCTAGGATCAGCCCACAGGTTCGTTCGTTTCACCCTGCACTGCCTGAACCGGTTTAAGATGGTGTTGCCTGGGGTGCCGCCTGGGTGCAGTCGTCATGCAGAGACTGCAGCCGCTGCGCGATACTAGCGCCCTCACTGAAACGAATGTGAGAGTGCAGATGTCGTGCAGGCCTTCTGCTAGGTCGGTTATCTTCTGGCTAGTTGTGTGCGCACGACATGGCGCATGACCTCCTGACGGTTGCGAGCTTTGCGAAAAGTCTGTGTATTGCCGTAACGTCACCTGTGGGTACCGTGCCTTAGTCAGCGATGGGCTCCCTCTCCCCTGTCGTGCAGTTGGCGATGGAGCTGGGGGACTCCGAAGTGAAGATGACGAGTACGATGAACTGGTGACGAAGGTCGCACTGAAGCTGGCGAGACAAAGCAGGCATCGTGTGCCACGCTACTGCGAAGATGTCGTGAGCAGATATTTTGACTTTGAGTTCAAGAGACTATTTAGACTTTCGCGGGACACGCTTGATGGACTTGTGGTCCGTTTTGAAGCCTCCTCATTCTATCCAAGTGCACTAGTGGGCCGGCCGCAGGTCAGTGCCGAAAAAACGTGCTTGGTTGCCTTAGCGTATCTCGGACATCAGTGCTGCATGTATTCCTTGGCCGACCGCTTCGACATCGCCGAGTCTTCAGTGCAAACATGCGTGGATAGGGTCCTCGCATTCCTGAATGCAATCAGTGAGGAGGCGATAGCGTGGCCGAACGACAAGGAAAAAGAACGGTGCAAGGCCACTTTGCTAGAAGTAGGGGCAAAGGACCGCACAACACCATCGGCTGCGTTGATGGCTGCCACATCGCGATCAACACACCGCGGGAGTCTCCTCGGTCCTACTTTAACAGGAAGAAGTTTCCGTCGATCATTTTGCAAGGAATTTGCAATAACCACAACAAATCCATTGATGCCCCGCCACGGTGGTCTAGTGGTTATGGCACTCGGCTGCAGATCCGACGGTCGCGGGATCGAATCCCGGCCGCGGCGGCTGCATTTCGATAGAGGCGAAATGTTGAGGCCCGTGTGCTGTGCGATGTCAGTGCACGTTAAAGAACCCCAGGTGGTCGAAATTTCCGAAGCCCTCCACTACGGCGTCTCTCATAATCAGAGCTGGTTTTGGGACGTTAAACCCCACAAATCAAATCAATCAACAAATTCATTGATGTGCTTATTGGCTTCCCTGGGTCAGTACGTGACGCTAGGGTACTCAGGGAGGGTCCCTTCTTTTCGAACGGCTCCAACAAGTGCAGTGGTGGTTATCTACTTGGCGACTCCGCTTATCCACTGCTGCCTTGGCTGATGACACCCTACAAGAACTGCCAACAGAGAGGCCCAGTGTGGAAGAAAAGGTTTAACAAGCACCTTTCGCAGCAAAGAGTAGCCATAGAAAAGGCATTCGGCCTGCTCAAGCAACGATTCCGACGACTCTACTTTGTTGACGCCTGTATACTATTACAATGAACTTTGTACTTTCAAGGAATAATAAACTGAACTGAACTGAACTGAACTCCGTCAAGCAGTGCTGCTTGATAGTCATGGCCGCCTGTGTCCTGCACAATTTGTGCAATGATGAGCGGGACTTTTTTGATGAACTGGAGGACACCACTTTGTACGATGAAGTTGACAATGATGAAGCTGACGTCATGAGTGATGACATTGGCTCCAGCGAAACATTGAGGAAGTTTATTGCACAGAATGAGTGTTAGCACATGCAATGTATTATATTTTCTGTAAGTTTTCTGCTCATGAGTGTTTGAACTATGTGACATATAAAGAATACAGGCACCTCTGTTTTGTACACTTTATTCATTATTTTTACTCTTGGCTTCAACGGCATTCACAAGCCGCTCGAGCAGCCCCATTTTTCTTTCGTACCGCTCGGCCCTTTCTTTGTGGCACTCCTGCAGCTCCTTTAAAAGTTTATCGAGAGAGCTGCTCTCTCTCTTTCGTTTTTGAGAACGTTGCTCCTGGTCAGCCACGCCAGGTCGCTCATGGTCTGCCACGCCAGGTTGCTCTTGGTCAGCCACACTCGCATCACTGTTCGCTCCAGAACTAAGGGGAAACATGTCAGATTTTTAAATCATGTGACAGCACAACTGTGCAGATAGCAGTGAAATATAACCACAAGCTTTGTAATTATTCCAAAGTATTAAGATGCATATATACCTGTTCTCTTTTTCCATCATGCTTCCTGGTGCGAGAAGAATTGTTGGGAACACATGATGTTCCTTTTCAAGAATGTCCCTGAGCTCCCTAAAGCAAAACAAGTTTGATTCAATGTTTCACACATGAAATCAGTCTGCAATCCACTGGAATATGAACTTGTTTGTGCCGTACCTTGATCACAAACATTGAAAGCAGACTAGAACACCAGACAAAACCAAGGTGTTGATTGGGAACTGATCAGCATAGGTCAGCAAACTCACTCAGACTCAGATCGACCCGTGAGTCTGAGTGAGTGAGTCTGGGTGAGTAATCTTCTGATGAGTCTGACTCCGAGTGAGTACGTTTGAGAAACATTTTAGTGAGTGTGAGTCCTAGTGAGTCCGGCTGTGAAAAAATTTTGGTGAGTCTGAGTGAGTCCTAAGCACAAAATATATTTTATAAGTGAGTTCCAATACTTTTGCCGACCTATGGTCCTATAGACTTTCTTCAGCAGTACAATGAGCCTTCCGTCCCTTTTCGTTTATACTCTCGTCAACTCACATAAACTTGAGCGGACTGGTGTTCATGCGCTAGCTTAATAGTTATTATTCAAAGGTGTGACTTATGGGGGAAAGGAGGCATCTTGACCTCTCTTCCCGCCAACTCTTTTGCCGGAAGTTCTGGATAAAAATACCCCGTGTGAGTCATCCTTTTTAAATAAAACTGTTCTGATTAGATTACAAGCTCTGATAACTCACATTGGAAGGTACGAGATGAAAAGGCGCCAAGTACAGCACCGATTATGTGAGATATTGGTGTGAAAGAACATTGACACCAAGATCAAAAAAGTTCAGTATATGCTAGCGGACTCATGATTCGACTCACTCAGGCTCAGATCGAGCCGTGAGTACGGGTGAGTAATATTTTGGTGAGTCTGAGTCCGCTTGAGAAAAATTTTAGTGAGTGTGAGTCCGAGTGAGTTTGGTTGAGGAAAATTTTGGTGAGTCTGAGCCCGAGTGAGTTCGAAGCGTAAAATATATTTTATGAGTGAGTCTGAGTGAGCTCCACATTTTTTGCCGACCTATGCTGATCAGTGCTATATTAGCACAATAAAGCACTGGAAATACTTTGTCTTCTCCCACTTAACTCTCTATGTCCAAACTGTTGTATGAAAGCATAGGAATCTAATTACTCTTCAAATTCACATGACACACGTGAATGTCTGGAGGAACCATTCTTGCTCTTTGTTCGCTTGTAGGCCCTCTAAACTTGTCCATTTATTTTCAACTTGCAGGGCTGTTGTAGTGCCTCCAAACTCTTCATCAATCATAGTAGCAATATTTTGGCACATTGCCTTTTTTGACCTGAAAAAAGTTCAATATGCCAAACGAAATAAGTCATTCATTTCCATTGTAACATCAGGTGTACCTCAAGCCTGACACAGGGATCAACTACACCTTTGAAATAAACTGTTACTTGAGGTTCTGCAAATGCTCACCTCTATGCCGATTGTTCAGCATCATATTACCAAAGCTGCTAATGATCACAAAATCCCTCACAATTAGTATGCATTGTATTGCTCATGGCATAACAAAAGGTAGCAAATCGCCTTCAATAAAAACTGTTTCTTGATCATGTACTTTTTGTCATTGTTTTTCACTTTGATGGTTTTCCAACAGATACAACTGAATATAATGGAGTCATAACCAAGCTTAAATCATTTGTTAAATCTGCAAGTTTGCAAGAAAGTTGCGAGTACACAACCAGTGCCGTATGTCAGAAACAACAGGAAGCACCACCTCTCCTAGAGCCAACTGGTACATAGTAGCCCTGCTGTCTCATGAGCCCATTGTTCTTTGTATACACGAGGTGTGCGCCCTCATCAAATGAAGCTAAGCCTGCGATTAGGATGCTGATATGTTTTAGCATGATAGCATTAGAATGCACAGTTCAGCATACTTCTTTTCCACTCATTCATTTCAGAAAATTGAGAACATCATAGAATCGGGTTTCGTTAGATCAAGTTTCACACATCAGTCTTCTCTTCTCAAAGAATTTATCTACATACATTATACCATCTATGTCTACGTCACTCAGCTGAATGCCTCCTTTTCATTATCACACTGAAGCCTTTATACCTGCTGTAACACGGTGCAGTTATCATTGCAGTTAAGCCCAAATATGATCAAATTTCTCAATAGTAATTGGTTCACTTCTGCAGATTGCGTAAAGGAGCCAGTCACAGTCAAGAAATTCAATCCGAATCAGGCCTGACTGCAATCAAAAGTGACCGTGTGACACAGGTACCACACACAGTTCCTTGTCTGCAGTGTAGAACACTGGAATGCTTTAACTTTACCGTAGGTTGGCAAACTCACTCATGAGTAGACTGACTCAGATCGGATCACGAGTCTAGGTAATATTTTGGCGAGTTTGAGTCCGAGTAAGTACAGTTGCAGAAAATTTTAGTGAGTCTGAGTGAGTTCAGGTGAGGAAAATATTGGGGAGTCCGAGTGAGACTTAGAAACAATGAATATTTTTTTACTGAGTCTGAATGAGCTGCAATTATTTTGCCGACCTATTATCTTTACATGTCCAATCATTGTCACTTGCTGAATATTTTAAATGCGAAGCATTTCTTAGCGAACTTCGGCGAGTTTGAGCGTATCTATCTATCTATCTATCTATCTATCTATCTATCTATCTATCTATCTATCTATCTATCTATCTATCTATCTATCTATCTATCTATCTATCCGCCTACGATTTTGTGCTCTCCTGGCCGTTTCGCTAATCGGATGTTTACGAAAATTGGTATGCCACATCATGAGTACATGACCAATATAAATGACAGGTCATAACATGAAAATCATGATATGCATGTCATGAGCGGCATGATTTACATGCCATAGTCTTAGGGCTTTCCTGGCCGTTTCGCTAATGGGATGTATGCGAAAATTGGTATGGCACAACATGACTGCCTGGCGAGCATAAATGGCAGGTGATAACATGAAAATAATGATATGCGTGTCATGAGTGGCATGATCTACGTGTCACAGTCTTGGTGCTCTCCTGGCCGTTTCGTTAATGGGATGTATACAAAAATTGGTATGCCACAATATGACTGCATGGCGAGCATAAATGACAGGTGATAACATGAAAATCATGACACGCATGTCATGAGCGGCATGATTTACATGCGTCGGTCTTGGTGCTCTCCTGGCCGTTTCGTTAACGGGATGTATACGAAAATTGGTATGCCACGACATGGCTGCATGGCGAACATGACTGACAGGTCACAACATGAAAATGATGATATGCATGTCGTGGGCGACATGATTTACATGCCACGCGTTTCGTTAACGGGATGTATACGAAAAGTGGAATGCCACAAGATGACTGCATCATGAACGTAAATGACAGACCATAACATGAAAATCATGACATGCATGTCATGAGCGACATTATTTACATGCCACGGTCTTGGTGCTCTCTTGGCCGTTTCGTTAGTGGGATGTGTAGGAAAATTGCTATGCAACAATATGACCGCATGACAAACATAAATGACAGGTCATAGCATGAAAAGCATAACATGCATGTCATGGGCGGCATGATTTACATGCCAGGCGTTTCGTTAATGGGATGTATACCAAAATTGTTATGGCACAACACGACAGCATGACGAACGTAAATGACAGATCATAACATTAGAATCATGACACGAGTGTCATGACCGGCATGATTTACGTGCCATGTTCCTGGCGCTATACTGCCGTTTCGTTAATGGGATGTATGGGCTCCGTCTACTGACCAGAGGGCGCTACGTAGCTCTCGTCGGACGGCTCAGTCGAGCACGGTGGAAACCGACGCGACAGCGACGCGCGCGTTTCTTCGCTGCTTTCCGGGCGTGCTGCGAACCACACGAACGCTCGCGGTGTCGCCCTTTGGAACAGTTTGCCGCAGGTTTGGAGCGCGCGTCTAAAAGGAAATAAAACGAAAGGAGGTGGTTCGGGCGGTCGCTGCTGCTGTGGAGTTGGAGACGCGCATCGCGTTCGCGTATTTCCCTGTCACAGTCTGCCCAGTTTTACTTCTCCCCGCCAGGCAGTTCATTCTAGTGCTGATGTCGCACATGGAAAACTCGACTGCACGGAGCCTATACGAAAATTGGTTTGGCAAAACATGACTGCATGACGATCATTAATTACAGGTCATAACGTGAAAATCGTGACATGCATGTCATTAGCGGCATGATCTACATGCCACTCGTTTCCTTGAAGGGATGTATACCAAAATTGCTATAGCACAACACGACTGCGTCACGAACGTAAATGACAGGTCATAACGTTAGAATCATGACATGCTTGTATGAGCGGCATGGTTTGCATGCCATAGTCATGGTGCTCTTGCGGCCGTTTCGTTAACTTCATATGTACCAAACTCGGTCTAGCGAGACAACACTGCAAATCCAATTTACGTTCCTTATGCGTGCTTCGCATTTCCTTGATGTACTGCACGCGGGATCTGCCAATTTTTTTATACATTATGACCCCACTCATTTTGCAGGTATGATTTTGCCCATATAAAAGGCACCAAGGCTTTCGAACACTGAATTTCCCAAAACTCGTTTGCACACAAAAATGTTACGTAATAATTGGATCTGGAATGATATAACAAAATTTCGCTCTTGTCAGCAAAAGAGCATGTATTGTTTCCCCTGTGAAAAAAAAAAAATCGCAGCATATCCACGGGGTGAATGATGATGAGTGGGCGAAGCTCCGGAGGGAATCATCGTAAACCGTGAATCTTCCGTGCAATTCGCCCAGTCGATCATCGTGTAAAGACGTCTCACGCAGCCCCTTACACAGGCCGGAACGCGCACCGCGTTTGCCGACGCCATAACATGACTGCTGAGAGAGTAAAAGGCGGAGAGGCCTCAGCGTCCTACACCAGCTTCTTACACGGGTCGTAACGCGCTAGCACAAACGCGTTAAAAACGCGCAGTCTTTCGTTAATATTGGGTGTTTACTGTCATCGTGGTGCATGTGTCTATGTGCGCTTCGTGGCGTATGTTTGTACTAGCTGCAATAAAGAAAAAAAAAGCGCTTCGTGGCGTAGTGGCTAGCGCCGCGCGTTCGGAAGCGAGGGGTCCCTGGTTCGATTCCGCGCTTCGGACACAACATTCGGAATTTTTTTCTCTTCGTCCACTGGTCCATGAAGCGCGATCCGACGCGCACGGCGACGATCCAGGAGAATGAGAGCGGAGCGCTCCCGGCGCAGCCCCGCGCAGCAGCTAATCGGAGAGCAGCGGCACCTCCAGCGATGGATGGATGGATGGATATTAGGAGCGTCCCCTTTATAACGGGGCGGTAGCCGGGCCACCAAGCTCTAGCTTTATTTCTTTTTCGTTTACAACCATTTCTTTTCCCGAATCACACATATTTTCACAACTAATTTTTCTCCTCGTTTATTTATTTTATCTATTATCGTTCCGCTGTGATGTAACAATCTTACCCGAACTACCTTGCGCTTTTGTTTGCTCCATACTTTTGCGCCACCAATGCTCTAAGCGCCTTTTACTTATCTCTATCGCCGGCATGTTCAGCTTTTCCCTGTTACTCCTGAAACCCATGGCCTCCTGTATGGTCTACACCTGGGTGGACATCTGTACATTCAATCAAAATATGATCTGTCGTTTCCCTAGCTTTTCCACAGCACGTACACGTGTCCCCTTCTTTATTGAATTTCGCTCTGTAACTTCGGGTTCTCAGGCAACCGGACCTTGCCTCAAACAGTAAAGCGCTTCCCTTTGAATTATCGTAAAATTTTTCTCTCTTGATTTCGTCTTTCCCTTTTCGGTAGTTGTTCAATGCCGGTTTCTTCTCCATATCTTGCTATCCAATCCGAGTTCTCCGCCGCTCTGACCATATGCTTTTAACGACCATGCTCTGACCATGCTGGATGGATGGATGGATGCTGGATGGATGCTATGAGCTTCCCCTTTGTAACGGGGCGGTGACATGTGCGCCACCAGGCTCGTAAGAAGATTTAAAGAAGATGCTCTCATTAGAGTCACTGTATAGGCTCCCTTTAGTGAGCCAGAGTTGCGCCACTGTTTTCCGTGCGCCGCGCGCCCCGCCTCCAGTGATTTCAGCGCCACTATTCGCCTAGCGCCATCACGTGGTCAAAAGTGGTTCCGCCGCGCTGCGGAGAAGCCCACACTTGGCAGCCGATGCCAACGCTCCGCACGTTCCGGCCGGCCAAGCGCAATCGACATCGGCTCTGTTATTGTTCTGGCTGCTGCTGCTTTGATGCTGCTGGTCAAGGCAGTTGTGGTGTTTTTGTAGTGTTATAAAAAAAAAGGTGCAGTGCAATAAATTTTTATGTTTGCGTGTGTTCATTGTTTTAGGATGTGACGAGTGCAATAAAAGCCTCATGATATGTTTTTGTAGTGTTATAGAGGTGCAGTGTAATAAATGTTTGTATTTTTGCTTGTGTTCATTGTTTTCGAATGTGACGAGTGCAATAAAAGCCCCATTAAGATCTCAATTTTCTTGTCAGTCATTCGACGCATTTTGTTTATTACATACCAAAAACGTCAGCATAAAATTAAGGATTGTAAGCGCGACCCGAGCAACCGAGTTTTGCTCGTAGCTCCATAAAATATAGAAAGAAAACAAACAAACAAAAATTAATAAAGCAGCACTGTTCCTCTGACGCGCGAGTGCGGCTCCTACGCGGGTGGTGAGTGGCTTTCCCGCAAGACATCGGAGCCCAAGATGGCGTACCTTGGCGCAACTCTGCTACCTAAAGGTAGCATATACAGTAACTCTAGGTCTCATATACAAGTACCGCCATCTAGCGGACATTCCAAGAACTAAACGAGAGGTGGCTACCTACTACATACATCGGGGACGCACGACCCACGCCTTAAGGAGCTTCGCCCCTAAAACAATACTTTGGCTGAAGGCCAAAGATCATGCTCTCGTTCGGATCTCGATGAGCCGAGCGCGGCATTGGCTGCGGTTTCCTCGTCGTTTGTGTCCCGTGTGGCCAACGAGTTTTCAACAGGCGAGCGGTGCTGCTCGGCCGCGGCACGGGCGGCTGCATCGTGGTCTTTTCGTGAAGCAGCGCCCGCGCAGGGGCCGACGAGCTTCTAACACTCACAACGGTCCCATCTGCATAAAGAAAAAGAAAGCCTATTTAAAAGCTCCGTCTATCAAGCGGTACGACACACACGCCGCAAGAGTTTTAAATATATTTCGTCCAAGCAGTTAACCGCACCTGTAAACACACGTGGGCGACAATGTTTTTCATACTGCATTACTTTTATCATGCACAAGCCTGCTGAAGGGCATGGTATGGGCAGCTTTCTACGCGGACCTACGGTGCTCATGGCTAGTAACATAACTGGTGTGGTGTACCAGGCACCGCTGGCGTCACGAACATGCCGGCTGTGGCTGCTGGTAATCGGCGTGAGGTCTGTCTCAACGCCGTTTATACAAACACAAATGCAGCTGGCTCTGTCGTCTGCTCCGTTTCCAGCCATCCTGATTTTGCGCTGCACGCACTTGGCACTACCTCACGAGCAAGTGCAGGGAATCGCTGAACTAACCCTGCACGAATGCGGCACTTTCTTGAAACGAATACTGCGGTGCGGACGCCGCCATCTTGAACTCGTGAAACAAATGCCAGAGTGCAGCGCCACCGTGAACCGGTTCACGAAGTGCAGGTGAAACGAATGGACCTCACATTTTTCTGTCCACAGTTGGCACCAAGCAGCCGGCTTAGAGAGCTGTGCTCTTACAAGAAAGGAACACTGTTTTTCTTCTCTTGTGATTGAAATGTAGACGTAGCAAGTGCAGAAACATACATGCAACTTATGAAGTAGTGAGGGGGTATTGAACACTGGTCCTCAAGGTGCCAAGCAAGCACGCTACAACTAGGCTACAGCGGCTTCTCCCACACATCATATAGAGTGAATAAACCTATTGCACCAGCAGTTGTAAAGATGGTGCTTCTGCAGTGTGAATTGTTCTTTGATGTTTGATAAGCACTATCGTAGCAATGCATATGTTCTGCATCGGTATGCTTCTCTGCAACACTGCTAAGGAATACTTCAACGATTGATGCTTATGATAGCACGTCATTCTTTTATTTATTCTTTGTTTGACAATACATGATCGTCGTGGTGCGGGAGATGAAAGGCGACGTTATGAGTCACCTGACTAGGCCTCTAGCACCACGCTTTACATTCGTCAAAACATCTGTCTGTGCCCTGGACTAACGTGAGTGCCAATATTACTTCGTAGCATGAGCTACTATTCAGTTTCCACGGTGTTCTCGATGTTCCTGGTTAAGCATACCCATGTGCTTTGCACAGAGGCCTTGATCCTACTCTTAACACTTGGCTGAATGCCAAAGGATTCCTCATAGGCAATTTCCTCGCTTAGTGCTTCGCACAACACCGATTCCCACAATGCGTGGGATCTGCAGGATATTTTTCTTCTTAGTTAATCAGGGTATGTTCCACTAAGGTATGTGTAGTAGTAAGCGTAAGTTATAAAAGCATGTTACATTTCAGATTAACCCTACTTAGCCAGTATAAGCTCATATAACCTACCTTAAAAAAAGTCTGCTAGATCAGGGTATGGGTAATATACATACATCGCCATTAAGTGTGGCTTCACAATAGTGTGCATATCCCCTGCAAGAGGTGTTTCACGGTATAGCGTAGCCTGTGTAAGCTCATATACCCACTTTAAGACTCAAGAAATGTTCACTTGGGATACAGGAAATTTGCATACCTTGACATTGAGTGTACCTTCACGGCAGTGTGCATTCCCCACGTAAGGGCTGCTTCACGGCGTAGTGACCCTATGCTGCTATGAAACCACTTTTACAGGTTGCTTACATGTGGAAAAGAGTCTGTTCTTTTCAATTACGTGGAAATTTCGGAAATTCTGGTAGACCATGTGATGCATTCACAGCTCAGTTACACTTCGTTGCCCTACACAATGATTACAGGCATCTCACGTACATGAAAGCTGCACCTGCACGTTTGACAAAGCATACTGCAGTTCAGAAATTTATTATTCCCCCTTTTAAATGAGTATTAGAAAATCCTCGGATATCTTGTAGGCAGTCTCATCGCATCTGCCACAAAAAGGGTAATTTTAGAAATGAATGTGATGAACTTGTAGCTGAGACGGTAGGTAACTTATCTTTTTGGCCTTGCAAAAGAGCATGCCTGTATATTGTCACGTGGTTGTGACGCACGCAGCACTTGAGACGAAGCACGCAGGACTCAAGGTGATGTCAGGCGAACTTTTTATTGGGCGAACTTGTGCCCAGCAAAACAAGGCCAATCACAATGCACAGCAGTAGCGGCGTGAACAGTCGCCGGTCGACGGAAAGACTGACAAGCGGCGCAGTGCGTCGGCTTTTATACACATGGCTTAACGCGTTCTCGCATTATCTCTGGAATTCCAGAAGTTACCCAACTGTGCCCGTCACCATGCAAAGTTTCAGGAATTGTCGACGCGGTTCCCGAACTGACATGCAAGATAAACGCGGCTTGCGTTGGCATAACAGAAAGTGATAACTGCGCTCGCCGCAAATAATCAAAGCAGGCGCGCGATTCACAAGAAGGTGATAACGGCGTTCACGAAAACAACCGCACGTGTCACTACCCCCCTCTGAAAAGCATCGTCTCGATGCTATAAACAGAACATGCAAGGTACATGCAATAAATTCAGCGCGCGTAATAAGGTTTCAATCAGCGCGCGTAATAACAACAAACCAGCGCGCGTAGTAAGGTTTCAATCGCACCACATGTACAAAGGTCGTGCATGGCGCCGCTGGGATGACGTTAAGCCATCAGGCACGACCTCATAGTCCAGTTCACCACAACGTCGGAGTACATTGTAGGGTCCAAAGCAACGCCGTAAGAGCTTCTCACACAATCCCCGTCGTCGTATCGGCGTCCAGACCCAGACAAGGTCGCCGGGTTGGTATTCAGTGTGGCGTCGTCGAAGGTTGTAGTGGCGCCTATCGACTGTCTGCTGGCTCTTGATACGCAGGCGGGCTAGCTGTCGAGCTTCTTCGGCACGCTCCAGGTAGCTGGCAACGTCGAGGTCTTCTTCGTCGGTGACGACCGCGGTAGCATGGCGTCAAGCGTCGTTGTTGGGCTCCGTCCGTAGACAAGCCTGTATGGAGCAAGGTGCGTCGTTTCTTGCACGGCCGTGTTGTACGCGAAGGTCACATACGGAAGTATGGCGTCCCACGTCTTGTGTTCGACGTCGACGTACATGGCCAGCATGTCGGCGATGGTCTTATTTAGACGCTCGGTGATCGAGGCCATTCGTCTGCGGGTGGTAGGCGGTCGTTCGGCGGTGGTTCGTGTAACTGTACTTCAAGATCGCCTGAGTTAGGTCAGCCGTAAAGGCCGTACCTCTGTCCGTGATGAGGACCTCCGGGGCTTCGTGACGCAGGACGATGTTCTCGATGAAGAACTTGGCGACCTAGGCGGCAGTGCCCTTGGGCAAGGCCTTTGTTTCGGCATAGCGGGTGAGGTAGTCAGTCGCTACGACGATCCATTTATTGCCGGAAGTCGACGTCGGGAACGGCCCCAGTAAGTCCATGTCGATTTGCTGGAACGGTCGTCGAGGTGGTTATATGGGCTGCAGAAGTCCGGCTGGCCTAGTTTTCGGCGTCTTGCGTCGCTGACATTCTCTGCATGTCTTTACCTAATGGGCGACGTCGGCAGTGAGGCGAGGCCAATAGTACTTCTCTTGTATCCATGATAGTGTGCGAGAAAAACCGAGGTGTCCGGCTGTAGGGTCGTCGTGTAAAGCTTCCAGAACCTCTGGACGTAACGCTGAAGGCACCACGAGGAGGTGGTCGGCGCGGAGCGGCGAGAAGTTCTTCTTCAGGAGAACGTTCTTCCGCAGGAAAAACGAAGCCAGTCCTCGGCGGAATACTTTCGGCACGGCGGCGGTCTTGCCTTCTAGGTATTCCATGAGGCTCTTGAGCTCTGGGTCAGCTCGTTGGCGTTCTGCGAAGTCGTCGGTACTTATGGGTCCCAAGAAAGAGTCGTCGTCCTGGTCACCCTGGGGCGGCGGATCGACGGAGGCGCGAGACAAGCAGTCGGCGTCGGAGTGCTTCCGTCCGCTCTTGTAGACGACGGTGATGTCAAATTCTTGCAGTCTGAGACTCCACCGTGCGAGGCGCCCTGATGGATCTTTCAAGTTAGCTAGCCAACACAAGGCGTGGTGGTCACTCACGACTTTGAAAGGCCTGCCGTACAGGTAGGGGCGGAACTTTGATGTAGCCCAGATGATGGCAAGACATTCCTTTTCCGTGGTGGAATAATTCGCTTCCGCCTTCGAAAGTGACCGGCTAGCGTAACTGATGACCTTTTCAAGTCTGTCGGTCCTCTGCACGAGCACGGCGCCGAGCCCTGTGCTGCCTGCGTCCGTATGAATTTCGGTGTCGGCTTCTTCGTCGAAGTGCGCGAGTATTGGCGGCGTTTGCAGGCGTCGCTTTAATTCTTGAAATGCCTCGACTTGCGGCGTTTCCCATTTGAAGTCGACGTCGGCCTTCGTGAGGTACGTCAGCGGCTCGGCGATCCGCGAAAAGTTCTTGACGAAGCGCCATGTAATAAGCGCAGAGGCCAAGAAATCGTCGTACTGCTTCTTGTCGGAGGGCGCAGGAAAGTCGGCGATCGCAGCTGTTTTCTGTGGATCAGGGCGTACTCCCGAATTGCTGATAACATGGCCAAGGAACAATAGCTCCTCGTAGGCGAAGCGGCACTTTTCTGGCTTCAGGGTAAGTCCGGAGACTTTGATTACCCGAAGAACAGCTTCAAGGTGCCGGAGGTGTTCGTCGAATCTTCCAAGTAGACGAGGCAAGTCTGCCACTTCAACACAGTACTAGCAGGCTTGAGCCTGCTAGTACTGTGTCCATAACGCGTTGGAGCGTCACAGGCGCCGAGCAAAGACCAAAGGGCATGACCTTAAACTCGAACAGGCCGTCTGGTGTTATGAAGGCAGTCTTCTCTCGGTCTCTTCGATTTGCCAGTAGCCGGTTTTGAGATCCATCGACGAAAAATACTTTGCGTTGTAGAGTCGATCCAAAGCATCGTGTATCCGTGGAAGAGGATACACGTCTTCGCGATCTTGTTCAGGCGACGATAATCGACGCAAAAACGTAGGGTTCCATCCTTTTTCCTCACTAACACCACGGGTGATGCCCACGGGCTCGTAGACGGCTGAATGATGTCGTCACGCAGCATTTCGTCGACTTGTTGCTTTATGACCTCGCGTTCCCGTGCCGAAACTCGGTACGGGCTCTGAGGAGAGGACGGGCATATTCGTCGGTTATGATGCGATGTTTCGCGAGAGGGGTCTGACGAGGCCTCGATGACGACGAGAAGCAGTCCTTGTATTGCTGGAGTAAGGACTTGAGCTCCTTTTGTTGCTGCCTGGAAAGGCCTTGATTGACGTCAAAGGCGGGCGCGGACACTGCGGTCGTCGTTGCGGGTCCGTGAGAATCGGTGAGGGCGAAGGCATTGCTTACTTCCACAAACTGAGTTAGGTGCGCTACCGTCGTACCCCTACTCAGGTGCCTATATTCGTTGCTGAAGTTCGTCACCATTACCTCGGCTTCGCCGTTATGAAGCTTGGCTATGCCTCTTGCGACGCACATCTGACGGTCTAGGAGCAAGTGCTGGTCGCCTTCGATGACACCTTGAAAGTTGGTAGGCGCTTTAGTGCCGACGGAAATGACGACGCTCGACAGTGGCGGGACAGTTACCTGCTCTTCTGTCACATTCAAGGCATGATAAACGGCGGTGCACTCTGACGGCGTCGCATTATCCGTGGACAGCGTGATTGACCTGGATCTTAGGTCGATGACTGCGCCGTACTGGTCTAGGAAGTCCATACCTAAAATGATATCTCGTGAACATTGCTGCAAGACCACAAAACTCAC
This sequence comes from Hyalomma asiaticum, assembly GCA_013339685.2. NCBI lineage: Eukaryota > Metazoa > Arthropoda > Arachnida > Ixodida > Ixodidae > Hyalomma > Hyalomma asiaticum. Next base: position 92,388,625 of record CM023487.1, read on the forward strand.
CGAATACGTCTGACTGTCAATCGTGACTCTTGCCGTGCAGGTTCCAGTCGGTGTTATAAGGTGGCCCCCTGCTGTTCGGATATCTGGTCCTTCCCAGGCAGTCTTTACCTTCTTCAGCTTGGCGGCGAAGAGACCACTGATGACAGAGTAGTCGGCGCCGGTATCGACTAGGGCGGTGACGCTGTGGTCGTCGATAACCACTTCGAGGTCGGTGGTTCGTCGTCGTGCGTTCCGGTTAGGTCGGGGCGTCGGGTCACGGCTGCGTCGGCTTGCTCCTGCGCTGCTATGTCGCGTCGGTGGCGAGGCTTTTTCGTGACGACTCTGGTCAGGCGGCGTGCTGAGACTACGTCGGGGGAGTTCGTGCGTCGTGGTCGTCGACGGCGGCGGCGGAGGACCTTCGGCATTGCGCCGTGCAGCAACCGCACCTCCATCTGTTTCTGCCTTTAGTTTCCCGGATAGGGGCTTGGAGATCGGCCCCGGGTGGGGCCGGTGTACTGGCGGCGACCCGGGGAGACGTAGCGGCCAGGCGAAGGTGAACGGGATGGTCGTCGTGGTTGCCACTGCGATGCGGCGATGTAGTCGGTGATGTCGCGAGGTCGCTCACCTGGACCAGGACGCGGCGCGTTCACGTCGAAGCCACGCAGTCCCATCTCGCGGTACTGGCAGTAGCGGTAGTTGTGCCCGGCTTCGCCACAGTGGGCGGTGGTTCGGGGTGTGCCAAAGGTCAGTTTTCCTCGGCGCGCGCTAGATTACTGGCGAGCGGGATGGCGTCGGAGGAGGCGGCGGTGGCTGGCGACGAAACTGCGGGGGCGTTGGGTCCTGGCATGGGCGAGGAGCGGCGGCAGGTCGGCGTGCGGCAGCGGCGTAGGTCATCGCCTCTGGTTGGGGTGTCGGTGGTTCGGGAACACTCAGCGAGCGCTGTACCTCCTCGCGAACGATGTCTTCGAGGGAGGCGACTTGGGGCTGAGGCGACGAGAACATACGGCGCAGTTCCTCCCGAACAATAACCCTTATGGTGTCGCGTAGGTCGGCGCGGCCGAGTCCTTGGATTTCAGCGATGTCTGGGCACATGCGGCGATTGTACTGCCGGGTGCGCATCTCGAGGGTCTTCTCAATGGCGGTAGCCTCGGAGAGGAACTCTTGAACCGTCTTTGGCTGGTTTCTGATGAGTCCGGCGAAGAGCTCCTGCTTCACTCCTCGCATAAGCAGGGGAAGCTTCTTGTCCTCAGGCATGTCGGTGTCGGCGTGGCGGAAAAGTCGCGTCATCTCCTCCGTAAAGATTGTTACATTTTCGTTGGGGAGCTGTACCCGAGTCTCAAGTAGCGATGCGGCTCTTTCCTTCCGCACGACGCTTGCAAAGGTGGGCAGGAAAGCAGCGCGGAAGTCGTCCCACGTTCGAATGGTTGACTCACGGTTCTCGAACCAAGTTCTTGCGGCGTCTTCCAAGTAGAAGTACACATGGCGCAGCTTATCGTCGGGGTCCTACTTGTTAAGGGCTGCGACGCGGTCGTAGATGTCCAGCCAGCTTTTCGGGTCCTCGTATGGCGATCCGCGGAAGGTAGGCGGCTCTCTGGGCTGGTTGACGACCACGGTTGCCGGAGCCCTTGCTTCCGTCATCGTGGATGCCGGTTTCGTTGCAGCCCTTGTCTTCTTGTCCTTGTCGGGGAGCGGCAGGTATTCTGGCGGGAGTCCTTATTGTTTGCGGCTAGCTCGAAGGACCTGGTTGGAATCGTCCTCTTGGCGTCTTGGGCTTGGCTCACGGCTGGGCGGGGGCGTACGGTACATGGACCGAGAAGCACCTCCACCAGATGTCACGTGGTAGTGACACACGCAGCACTTGAGACGAAGCACGCAGGACTCAAGGTGATGTCAGGCGAACTTTTTAGTGGGCGAACTTGTGCCCAGCAAAACAAGGCCAATCACAATGCACAGCAGTAGCGGCGTGAACAGTCGTCGGTCGACGGAAAGACTGACAAGCGGCGCAGTGCGTCGGTTTTTGTACACATGGCTTAACGCGTTCTCGCATTATCTCTGGAATTCCAGAAGTTACCCAACTGTGCCCGTCAGCATGCAAAGTTTCAGGAATTGTCGACACGGTTCCCGAACTCACATGCAAGATAAACGCGGCTTGCGTTGGCATAACAGAAAGGGATAACTGCCCTCGCCGCAAATAATCAAAGCAGGCGCGCGATTCACAGGAAGGTGATAACGGCGTTCACGAAAACAACCGCACGTGTCAATATGTACACCTCATGAATCCAACAGACAGTGAGGCGAAGGAAGGCATAAGGGAACTGTTTGTAGTTTTTGCCTCTACTGTAGAAATTAAGACATAAATACAAAGGAATTAAAATGGATGAAATTCATCAGCAGCCAACCCATGTTGAGGTGGTCATGTGCTACGTGATACCCTTTTCTTCATTGTCTGTTTGCTCATTAAGTTGGCCTTTGGCAAAAAAGTGTTCCACATTTTCCACCATGGCTATAACTGTGGAACCCATGAATAAATGTGCAGAAATACCCAATATAGGGGACGAGGGAATTCCTGACATTGTAGCTCATTTGGTAGAGCGTTGAACATATTATGTACAGGCCAGAGGTTTGGTCCCTTCATGTATGTTTTTTCGTCCACCTCAGGCAATGCCTTTCATTTCAGCATCATCATCATCAGCCTATCTTATGTCCACTGCAGGATGAAGGCCTCTCCGAATGCTTGCCATCCTTGCTTGTCCTGCGCGAGCTGATTCCATTTGACGCCTGTGAATTCCTTAATTTCATCCTCCCATCTTATTCTCTGCCAGCCACGGCTCCGCTTACCCTCTCTTGGTATCCGTTCTGTCGTTTTAGCTGTCCATCGAATATCTAGCCTTCTCATCACGTGCCCTGCCCATGTCCATTTTTCCTTCTTAGTATCATTCATGATGTCAGCGATCCCCCGATCGTTCTCTGACCCACTCGGCTGCCTTCCTATCTGTTAGAGTAACACCTATCATTTCTAGTTCCATCGTCTGCTCTGTGGTTCCTTAATCCTCTCTAGCTTCTTTGTAATTCTCCAAGATTCTGCCCCTTAATTCAGTACTGGCAAAATGCAGCAGTTATATAGTTTCCGCTTGAGTGATGGTGATAGGTTTCCGTTCATGAGTTGGGAATGTCTCCCGAACGCACGCCATGTTTATTCTTCGGTGGATTTCCTTTATATGGGTGGGTGCTCCTGTGAGTAGCTGTACTAGATATAGGTATTCTTGTGTGACTTCTAATGTCTGGTTTTCAATTGTGAAGCCACGTCTTTTCGCCGTGGCACTTAGCATTATCTTCATTTTCTGCATGTTCATCCTTAATCCTACCTTAGCGCTTTCTCGGTTTAAGTCTTCAATCATCTTTTGCAGTTCGTCGCCATCATTGATAAACAGTAGTACGTCGTCTGCAAATCATAAGTTACTCAAATATTCGCCGTTAATCCTTAGCCCTTTCTCGTCCCAGTTTAGGCTTTTGAAGATTTCTTCCAAACATGCAGTAAATAGCACTGGAGAAATTTTGTCTCCTTGTCTGACACCTTTCTCTATTTGGATTTTTCTGCTTTTCCTAAGGAGGAATAGGGTGGCTGTAGAATCTTTGCAGATGTTGGCTACTGTGTTTACGTAGCTATCACATATTCCTTCATGGCATAATGCTGCCAGAAGTGCTGGTATCTCTACCGAGTCGAAAGCCGTATCCAGTTTGCTGTATTCATCCGACTTCTCGATTACTTGATTGATCGCATGTAGGTGGTCTGTGGTGGAGTGTCCTTTTCTGAACCCTGCTTGCTCTCGTGGTTGATTAAATTCGAGTGTGGCCCTTATTCTGTTTGAGATAACGTTTGTGAAAATTTTTAAAGTGCTGAGAGTGGAATGATCGGCCTGTAGTTTGTCAAGTCTAACATCTCCCTTCTTACGTAACGGGAGAATGTTTGCGTTTTTCCAGCTTACAGGTACACTCGGAGTTTTGAGGCATAGTGTGTATAGTGTCGCAAGCTTTCTAGTTAGGAGGTCTCCTCCATCTTTGATCAAGTCGGCGGTTATGCCGTCTTATCCAGCCGCTTTTCCGCAAGACATGCCCTGCATTGCTTTCCTAACCTCGTCCGCAGTGACGCATGGAATTTTGGATTCCCGCTCGACATTTAATACTCTCATGGTGGCGAGACTCATATTTGAGCTGTATAGTTCAGAACAGATATCCTCGGCCACCTTGGCTATATCACTGAAGTTAGCAAATGTTCTTTCCCGCACAAAGCTTCCTTTTAGTTGTTTTGATGCTGACTCCTTTTCTGACGGCTGCTTCTATTTCTTTCATGCTGTGGTTACGTATGTCCTCGACTTGACTTCTACTGATGAGCTTAGACAGCTCGGCGAATTCTATCTTGTCTCTTAAGTTAGTTATTCTCATTTGTTGGCATCGTTTGATTAAATTTTTAGTAGATTCAGAGAGCTTATTCACATCTTGTCTCAGTATTCACATCTTGTCTCGATTTGTTTGTGGAAGTTATGACAGAAAGTTCAGTCCCACGCGCGCGATAGAATTATTGCAATGGGACGCACTAGATTGTCGAAGACGCAGACTTCGCTTGAAGTTTTTTCACAACATCGTTCAATCAAAAGTTGGCATTGATAGGCGTCTTTACATCAAGGCACCTAAGTACTGTTCCCATAGGGTTGACCACGATAATAAGGTTTTGGAATTTTCCTGCAAAACACACTCCTTTAGCAAGTCTTGTTTTCCTAGAACAATACGGGACTGGAATCAATTAGACGAGTCTGTCGCAACTATATCGTCCAATGACATATTTTTTGCATTGCTAAAATAATTCTTCTTGTATGAGAGTTACAAGTACTAGCATGCAGCAGTCATCACTGCTAGTGATGACTGCTGCATGCTAGTACTTGTAATTTCCTGTATTGTGCATTCTTGTTCATATAATTATGCTTTTATCACTATAATACAATTCATTGTTAAATTAATTAAATGTACGCTTGTGTACTTGTAATCTTGTTTCTTTATTTTTTGTTTGTACAATGATTTACTATGATGCACTTTTGTGTACACTATTGATCTTCTTGTATGTGTATCTCTTCAGGTTCCGTTGATGCTGCCATAGATTGCTACCAACTGTATGCTTTGAATTGTTCTTTGCTTCCACCCCCCCCCCCCCCCCCCACTGTAATGCCATGTGGTGCTGTGGGTATGGCATAAATAAAATTAATAAATAAATAAGTGCTTTGCCCCCTACTTTAGTTGCTGCTTCTGTGATCAGCTTAGTAATGTCTTCGTTCATCTGCTCTATATCCCCATTTCCTTCCTGTCCTAGAGCCTCATGCTTGTTTTAAAGTGCAATTCTAAATTCTTCTGTTTTCGCCCTGACACCATCGAGGTTGGCCTGTTTCCGCGTGATTAACTTTGTCCTTGCTCGCTTTAGATTGAGGGTTATCTTCGCCTTTACTAGACTGTTGGTCACTAATGCTGACCTTATTAACCACTTCCATGTCTCGATCACTGCACATTGTGAAATTTATTTCGTTTTTCGTTTCTCTGTTGGGGCTTTTTCACGTCTACTTCCTTTTCTTGCGTTTCTTAAAGAAAGTATTCATTACACGGAGGTGATTTCTTTCTGCAAATTCCACTAGAGTCTCTCCTCTGCTATTCCTATCTCCTTCTCCGTAGTTCGCGACTGCCTGTTCTCCTCTTAGTTTCTTTCCTATTTTCGCATCGAAGTCCCCCATAACAATCGTATATTGGGTGTGTAACCTTGTATCGGCTATTTAATTTTATCACAGCACTTGCCACCCTTTCATTGATCCTATAGAATTCTTCAATGTTACCCGCCATGTCGTTGTGTATAAAGAATCCCACGTCGTGCTCGTGCTTCTCTGGCAGTCCTCTGTAGCAGAAAACATGCCCTTCATTTAGCTATAAGTATCCTTTTCCTGGTTTCCTATCCTCGCTAAAGCCAATGATATCCCAATTAATACCCCTTAATTCTTCTAGTAGTTCAGCTAGTCTGGGTTCACTTGAAAGATGATGATGATGATGATGATTTGTGGGGTTTAACGTCCCAAAACCAGTTCTGATTATGAGAGACGCCGTAGTGGAGGGCTCCGGAAATTTCGACCACCTGGGGTTCTTTAACGTGCACGGACATCGCACAGCACACGGGCCTCAACATTTCGCCTCCATCGAAATGCAGCCGCCGCGGCCGGGATTCGATCCCGCGACCTTCGGATCTGCAGCCGAGTGCCATAACCACTAGACCACCGTGGCGGGGCTTCACTTGAAAGATTTCGCGTGTTAAGAGTTGCTATGTTTAATTTCCAGTGACGGCCTGTCTAACTCGAGAGGCTTTTGAGTCTTTTGTTCCCACACCCGCGTGATCGCATCCGCGACTAGAAGCTCCGTTGATGCCATCATAGGTCCAAGGTTTGGTTGGTTCGGTCACTTGGGAGGTCTTGGTCATGGTGTTGCACTAGGGAGGCCTGGTCCTGTTCTGGTGCTCAGGCGAGTTACGCAGAGGATCATGAGGATGGTGGGAGCCCGTATGCATCATTTGTCCAAATGCTCCGTCGGGGGAGGTGGTGCAATGTGTGGTTGTCAGGCGAGGGTACAATCGTTAAAGGGAAGCAGGGGAAACAAAAGAAGATACCTCAGCAGCGTAGAGAAAAGAGAAAAGATACAGAAAAAAACATTTGCGCTAGAGAATTCGAATTCAGGACCCCTTGGTCACAAAAGCATGGCCAAGTCATCTGGGTTGCCGGGTTGCTGACATGTTTAAGAACAGATTCCTGCTGCGCCCCCTCGCAAATTGTGATGCGATGAATTTCAATATGTCCACGATGCAGCACTTTTGCTGATTTCAAATACCAGGAAGGCATGGCTAATCGTCTTGACTGCGTCGCGTCTGTTTCTGCCGTATTCCTCCCGCCATCGCGCGTAGTTTTGACAGTGCACGTCCTGTCTTTATTTTCCTTTTCTCTCTCTCCTTTTCTCCCACGGCAAAGTGGTTGTCTCAGGGCGATAGAAAAAGCGAGGGTGGGGGGGAGGTCATAAACCAAGAAGTGCGAAAAGGAGGCATAGCAACCTAGCTCGCACTCACGTAAGCGCCGTGATAATAAAATTTGTGTCCGTTGATCAGCGTTAGAGCTTGCATTGCAATATGTTGAAAGCCGTAGATGAATTCTCGGGAGTGCTACGGCCTTGTAGTTAAAAAGAGAAGCAAAACTTCTCCTTTCATTTATGTACAATTACTTCATTGCAGCTAAAAACTAGATATAATGTGCCCTATGCCTTCCTGCGAATGGGATGCATTACATTGTATCAAATAAACAAGCTCTTGAGCAATTTCCCTCTTGTTTTACATGTATACAAGCACCCCTGCAGACACACGAGTTGAGGGGGGCCTGTCCCACCTTTTCATAGAAGCGTGCAAACATGTTACTTCCTTTACACTCTGAAACCAAGTGACCATTGTGATGTCCCTTCAAGACACGGAACCTTGACGGGTGCACCAATCAGTGGTAACTGCTGAGGATCATGTTCATGGTGTGGCCTGTACAGTGAACATAATCATTGCCCTGATATTCTCGCATGCCTCAGGCAGTTTCAGCATTCAGAGACCAGTAGGTGGCTTCTGCAGTGAAAAGGTCTAAATAATGGTAGCATTTTACATTTATTGAGCTTTACATTTACTGCACAGCAGCACTGGTGCTTTTTGTGATTAAATGCACAATGTTTTCTAGAGCAATTATGGTTGCCCAGTTACATTTTACACCTTCTTTTTCCTGCAGAAGTGCCATAATTACAAGGAGCTTTCCCACTTGGCAGAAAGATCAACATTACTCAAGAGAGAAAACTCCAGAAAAGGATTGAAGAAAAAGACCCATCTCATCTGCAGCACCAGAGAGCATTGCTGCAGTGATCACAAAGTATCGGACAGAAATAAAGTTCCTGCATTTTCACAATGATCCATTGGCCTGCTGACTTTTCTGAAACCGCGAAATAAAGTATTTATGGCAGACAGTGATTCAGGGGTTAATTTAGAATTTTAATTTAACTGAAGAATTTTCGGGGGGTGGGGGTGTGAGGATTCAAATGGAGGGGGGTGTATAAATCCCTGCATTCATGACATTCCACTAGATCACATGACACATTATGGGACAACTTAAAATAGTGCTTTGAGGACTAAAGGCCGTTATAGTCACATGGGTGGTAATTTGTAGCTTTCCAAGGAAATTAAATTTAAGCAGGATGACATATGTTTTACATATAATGTGGAGCAGTTGTAGGTACACTTAGCAAATGACATACGGCACTCAGACCACGTGGTGGCCAGTGTACTTCGTGCTACTGGGGCGCGCTAGGTGATCACAGAAAGACCTCACTGAATCAACACTTCAAACAGTGCCCCACTTTCACCGAGCACTGCAACAAATTAGTTGTGTCCCCAGCGCAAAGCTGACGTAGAAAGCATTGGCAGCCATGTGTTCCGAGTATCGAGTTTCGCTCACTGAGCACGATACAGTGCTCCCCTTCAGTTGATAGTTGGCGTTAATGTTGTCCGCTTCTGTTCTCTTGTGTCACCGTCTTTGTGCCTTACTTTAACATTGGGATAAAAACTTTTTTTGCTTTTATTACAGATATAGAAAAAAAAGATGGATGCTGACTACAGTGAGTTATTCCTGGTTTGGCACAAGAGGCTGTTGTACAACAACGACAGGAGTACACCATAATGCTTCCTGACAATTGGCAAACAATGACATCAAAGCCACTCCCCTAGAAAAGACATGAAATGCACCAATTTGAAAAACACCCATTCTGACTAGACCCAAAAATGTGGCTTCGAGTTGATAGCAGAGAAATTGCTATTTCAAGTTGGTTAAAAATGCGAACCACTTTGATTGCAGAAAAAAAATGTTATACTTGAACCTAATGAAACACTTAAGTTCATAAAATGCTGTGCTTTCAGATGCAGTATAAGGCAACATATTTATCCATGATATTAATGGATATAAAGCAAGACTGAGGCATCAACTTGAAACTGCGGGCACCAGCGCTGAACTACTGTACATGTGATTCTTTTTGTAAATCCATCTTGCAAATTGCACTGTGACAGAGAGTGGAAGCCAGCACTTCTGGTGGACAATCTCATTAGTACAAAATGTAGTCATTCTCAGTCTTACCTTGCAAGTGATGGTGAATGAAAGAGCACTTCGTCTCGTCAGCAAGGTTGGCGATGCGCAAAGCGCCTACGACGCCATCTGCCGCCACGGCTAGGAAGCGTTGGTGGGTCCGGGCGAGCAGTGTTCCTGCGAGCGTGTACGCGAGTGCACGGATGGATGTGTTTTCATGGTGATTTAACGATTCTGTCGGGCTTCAGTGATGTCGAAAAATAACTGCTGCGTTGTCGGCTACTCACACACAAAAAATTGCCAGGAACGCACTCCTACAAGTTTCAAGTGCTATTTCATGAGCGAGAGCGACGGCGGTGGTGGATTGCGGTGGAACACTGCCGAAACAAAGCAAGTCCGCCGCGGTGGTGTAGTGGCTATGGTACTCGGCTGCCACCCAAAATACGCGGGTTCGATCCCGACCGCGGCGGTCGCATTTTCGATGGAGGCGAAAATGCCAAAGGCCCGTGTACTGTGCGTTGTCAGTGCACGTTAAAGAACCCCAGGTGGTCTAAATTTCCGTAGCCCTTGACTACGGCTTTTCTCTCCTTTCTATCTCTTTCACTCCCTTTCCCCTGCCCCCACGGACGCTTTGCCGTGATCCCTACATGGGCTGCAGAAATTAGCGTCCTTTCCTAACCGAACCACAATCAATCAATCAATCAATCAATCAAACAAAGCAATCGCGCTTTGTTTACGGCAGTGTTAGAACGATTACCATGTTTTTATTAGATGCGAAGCAGCTCTTTGACTAGCCTGTGTAACGTTCTCCCTCCGTGCATCCGTACGGCGAGGGCAACGCGCTGCCCTCGCCGCAGGTGTTGGAGCGGTGCCAAGTAGGTCACGCCACAGCTGCGCGTTGACGTCACGCTCGCCTCGCAGTGCGCGCTGACGTCACTCTCTCCCTCGCCTGCCGCGCGCTCGCCGCAGCGCCCGCAGCTGCCGCCTGATGGAAACCTGACGCGCGCCTAACGTACGTGTCACCTCTTTCTCGCTTCGCCCTCTCCACCGCTCGCAATGCTCGAGCGCACATGAACGCTTTACCAGCTCGAAGGAGCGGGAACGCGCCCTCGCCCGCGAGAGATAATGGATGGATGGATGCTATGAGCGTCCCTTTTGTAACGGGGCGGTGACATGTGCGTCACCAGGCTCGTAAGAAGATTTAAGAACTTTTTTTTCTGTCTCTTAAAATTTTCCTCATGCCTTTTAAATTTACTTCAATCAAATCGATCATACTATAGCAAAAACGGAAATTCATAGCCCAGTTCCCTGCCCCTTATGGAAGAAAGTCCATATTTTCCCTATAATTATTTTTGTCCGTTCTCTCTAGTTTTCTGCCACCAGTATTCTAACCGTCTCTTACTTATTTCAATCGCGGCTATGTTCAGCTTCCCGTTGTTCGCGCTAAAACCCAAGGCTTCCTGTATAGGGTGGTGCCCAAACGTACACCTGGGTGGATATTTCCGCATTCAATCAGAACATGCTCCGTCGTTTCCCTATCTTCCTCACAGCATGTGCATTTTTCTTCTTCTTTACTGAATTTCGCTTTATAACTACGCGTTCTAAGGCAGCCCGATCTCGCTTCAAACAATAAAGAACTTCCTCTTGAATTATCATAAAATGCCTCCCTCTTTATTTCGTTTTTGCCCTCTCGGTAGTTATTCAGAGTCGGTTTTTTTTTTTCCATCATTGCCCTCCAGTAAGTCTTCTCCGCCTCTCTGACTTTTCGCTTTACACTCTTTGTTGTCAGTTCTCTTAGAGCCGTATATTTACTGGTGAGCTTCCTAGTTATCTTTCTCCACTGCGTGTCAACGCTCTTTCCATATAAACAGCGGAACTCCTTCACTGCGGAGTCGCATTCGAGCAATGATGTACGTGTGAGCTGTCACAGGACCACAACCGCACCGAGCCCAACGCGCCGACGATAATTCGGTGAGCAGCTAAAGAAACCTTTTCTCATAATGGATAGTAGAAACTGTTAGTTACTAACGCAGTTACATGTTCTCACAGTATTCCGCACAAACGGAAAACCGATGCGGCGCTGGACAGAACCGACCGACGGTTTCCGATAGTAGCAACTCATGAGAGGCGGAGAAAATTAGATAGATAGATAGATAAATAGATAGATAGATGACGAAATTAACATCACAAGCGCAATAAGGAATACATTACTCCTTGATTACTCCTTGCCGTAAGACGCAAGCTGTACACTAATAACCTCCACACAAATCTTTTTAGCTGGTCGATGTAAATTGGATGACGACTTAACACTTTGAACTCACTTCCTATAAGAATGAACACGATACTATGCCTTTACCACCACAATAGAAAGCTTGCGTGTCTGCTGGGGTGTATGATTACGTGTTTATACTGTTATATAGATATGTGTGTATGTATCTGTGTGCCTGATACCTATCTATTTCCATTTCGTCTCCACACATCCACTCCGGCATAGGAAATTATAGATTGCATTACTCATTACACATCATGCAACCGTGATTTCTTACAACCAACAATTTGTTGTTTTTTTTGTCATATGCGCGTACATCGCAAGAAAAGAAATGCGTCTGTGTACGGGGCCACGTGGAAGGTTTCAATGAATTTCTTTTATCCTAACTTCTACAACTGTCGGGCTGTGCGCGGAACCAGGCACGCGGCCGCATACCTGCATAGCGCGAACGTAAAATGCGATTTTCCACGCGCGCCGACCTTGCTTGCAGAGCAATTTTAAAAACCGTGACGTTCTAGATGTCGCGATCAGCAAAACTAGAAGATCGCGGACATTTTGAGATCAAATACCGTACGAAATAGTAACGCGGATAGAAGATATCGCGCATGAAAGGATTTGAAAGAATGTACGTTTAACGATGCGGAGCCGCTGCAACCGGGACCGCCGAAGGGTCGCAGGATCGCCCAACCCCCCCCCCCCCCTTTTTTTTTTAATACTCCTCGAGATTACGTCGGTAGGGGGGCCTTGCGACGGTTGGGTACCTGAAAGGCTTTCAGTCATTCAACTGCCGTTTACGACTCACTCCTACACCAGAACAGGAATTGGCCTCCCTGGTGAAGTACTTGGCCACCACCTCCCACACGATGCCTACAATTAAACCCTCGCCCTCAGTGTCCAGGAGCTGCAGAACATCTGTCCACGGCGGCGGTCAGCTCTGTGAAGCAGCAGAGGGAAGTAATAATCACTGGACCCAGACAGGCCGCCACTGGACACTGAACATTGGAACGTTCAATGCAGGATCCCTCTCCAGCGAAGCTAGACTAGCAGAACTACTCGAGGAATTAGAGGGAGTTAGCTGGGACGTCATTGGCCTTAGCGAAGTTAGGAGAACAGGTGAAGCTTATATAGTCTTAAACAATGGACATGTCCTCTGCTATAGAGGATTACCCGAAAAGAGGGAATATGGCGTTGGGTTCCTAATCCACAAGGATATAGCGGGCAACGTAGGTGAATTCTACAGCATTAACGAACGGGTTGCATGCCTCGTAATAAAACTAAATAAGCGGTATAAACTTAAGATAATCCAGGGATATGCGCCAACAACGAGCTACGACGACGAACAAGTAGAGCAGTTCTACGGGGATATCGAATTAGCAATAAAGAAAGTACGGACACAATACACAGTAGTCATGGGGGATTTCAACGCAAAAGTAGGGACAAAACAAAGTGGAGAGCAGGCGATTGGCAACTACGGCGTCGGCCATAGGAAGTGCTAGTACAATTTGCCGAAAGAAACCGACTCCGAATAATGAACACGTTTTTCAAGAAACACAAGAATAGGAAGTGGACGTGGAAAAGCCCAAACGGGGAAACAAAGAAGGAAATCGACTTCATAATGTGCGAACAACTAAGTATAATTCAAGACACAGAAGTAGTGGGGAAGATAAAATGCAGCGATCACAGATTAGTAAGGGCAAAGATTGTACTTAACCTAAAGATGACAAGAACTAAATTATTTACTAGAAAAAAATGCAATCTAGAGGTAATCAGAGCGAAGACCGAAGAATTTAAAGTGGCCCTAAGCAACAAGTTCGAGGCCTTAGGCGACAACGGTGACGATGTAGAAGAAATGAACAAAACCATAACGAAAACAATGACCTTGAAACAGCGATAGAAGTCGGGGGTAAAACAACTAAGCAAACAACAAGTAAGTTGTCCCAATCTACCAAGGACTTAATAAAAAAAACGCCAACAAATGAAAGTAACTTCGCCAAAAGATTGAATTCGCAGAACTATCAAAATTGATCAGTAAAGCGAGGCAAAGAGATGTAAGAAACTTTAACACGAGAGAAACAGAGAAAGCTGTAGAGAAAGGCACCAGCATTAAAACGGTCAAAAAGAAACTGCACTTAGGGTAAAACAAAATGCATGCCCTAAAAGATAAACAAGGTAACGTTATCAACAGTTTCAACGAAATAGTAAAAGTAGCAGAAGATTTCTACTCTGCACTGTATAGTTCTCAGGCAGACCATACAACCTTAATAGAAATAGAATTTGAGGAGGACACTGAAGTTCCATGTATAACCGCTGACGAAGTCAAAAAAGCTGTCAAAGGCATGTCCCGCGGTAAAGCAGCTGGTGAAGATGGTATAACAGCCGACTTGATTAAGGACGGAGGAGATATTGTACTTGAAAAACTTGCATCGCTCTTCACGAAATGTGTCAAGACATGTAGTATACCACGCAGTTGGAAAAATGCGAATATAATCCTTATCCACAAGAAAGGTGACATAAAGGAGTTAAAGAATTATAGACCAATTAACCTACTCCCAGTAATATACAAGCTATTTACAAAAGTAATTTCTACGAGGATAAGAGAAACCCTCGACATTAATCAACCGAGAGAACAAGCTGGTTTTAGGAAAGGTTACTCGACAATGGACCACAGCCACGCTATCAACCTAGTAATTGAGAAGTACGCGGAATATAACAAACCTCTTTGTATGGCGTTTATCGACTACGAGAAAGCATTGACTCGATAGAAATACAAGCAGTTCTAGAAGCTCTACATAGACAAGGGGTACCTGACATATACGTGAAAACCATCAACAACATATACAAAGATTGCACAGCCACACTACTCCTACATGAGAGAAGCAGAGAAATCCCGATCGGGAGAGGTGTGAGACAGGGAGATACGATATCCCCGATGCTACTCACTGCATGTTTAGAGGAAATCTTTAAACGTCTAGACTGGGAAGACAAGGGAATCCGAATAGACGGAGAATAGCTCAGCAATTTAAGATTCGCAGACGACATTGTGCTCTTTAGCAATGATGGAGACGAACTGCAAAACATGATTGATGACCTAAACAGGGAAAGTATTAAAATTGGATTAAGAATGAATAGGCAAAAGACCAAAGCTATGCTCAATAGCCTAGCTAAGGAACAGGAATTTAAAATCAACAATGAACCCTTACAATGTGTAAACGAATACGTATACCTGGGACAGCTAATAACAGGAACTCCTAACCATGAAAAAACTTAATGAGCAAACAGATAATGTAGCCTAGGAAAGCATAGGGGAAGTTACTTGTGGTATTGTAATTGTGGAGAAAGTAGAAAGGAATTAAAGTGGACGAAAAGCCAAACCTGCCTTCGGTGGGACCCGAACCCACGACCTTCGGATGTCGCGTCCGATGCTCTACCAACTGAGCTACAAAGGCTTTTTTTTTCTTTATTGCCTTCTTGAACAAAGTACAGACGCAATCAAAAGCGCACACGCACACACTATTTACGCACTGGTGTGACCATCTCTAAAGCTTTTTTATATCTTTCAAAACATCAAGGATAGTAACCCAGTGTGGTGGTTCAGGCTGGGCTCTATAAATCTCACTAATTTGTCCAACGCTCTCAATGAAGGTTTCCCTCGAGGATTTTACATGAACATCTGCATGCCGCACCTGCATTCGCGTTTTCCACAAAGCATGAAGACCCAGGACCATGATCATATCGCATGGCTCTTCTACTGGTAAAAACCTTATGCCATAAGAATCTAGTGGTAATTCTTTCTTTAAAGTGCGCTGAAGCACGTCCCAGAAAAATACTGCATCCCAGCAGTCTACAAAAGCATGCTCTACATCCTCTGGTTTATTACATAAATGGCAGTTTGTTGTCCAAGGTACAAATAAGCCTTTTTCCTGAAGCCATGTTTTTACAGGTAGACTATTCGTATGTAGCTTGAAAAAGAATGTTTTGGCAGCAGGACTTATTGGCATTTTCTTGACCCTTTTCAAAATATTCTGTCCTGGGTATCCATGATATGGCAAACGGTACAAAGGAGTCGGGAGGAACGCTTCAATTAAATCCTTATAGAGTTTCTTTCTGGTGACGTCACTCAAGTACTCTAAAGAAAATCTCACTTTCAACATTCTGTATGAAAGTAAGACCTCCCGCAGAAATCCAGGTACGGTACCCTCCAAATCACCACAAGAGGAAATTATGAAATCTGGGATTAATCTCCGTAGCCTGGTATGTATGACTGTTCGTAAAAAAAGGATCTTCCACATTCCTAAGGAACATAAACCTAGAAACAATCTGACGTAAAAATAAATGAACAAGGCCAACACCTCCGCGTTTAACAGGAATGAACAGGTTGGTTCGACTGATTTTCTCCCAAGTCGAGGCCCAAACAAAAACTGCAAAGACACGATGTATCTTCTGGATACTAGAACGAGACGCACATAAGACATTCATAACATACCATACACGTGACAGCAGAAACACATTACACACAGCAACACGCGAGAACATAGAGAACTGCCTGCCTTGCCATGCATCTGCTTTTTCTTTTAGTTTCAATGTTTGCTCAGCCCAATGTTCATCAGCATGTCGATACCTATCAAGAGGCACACCCAGATACTTTGTTGGTGAACACGACATACGCAAGCGTGAAAACGTATCTGGTGTACTGTTCCAATTACCGTGCCAAAAGCCACAACTTTTCTGCCAGTTTATCTTACACCCTGTGTATAAGCAAAACTTTTCAATCACAGATGTTGCCTCAATGATGCTGTCTGTGTCAGAGAGGAAAACAGCAATGTCATCCGCGTAAGCAAGTAACTTTACCTCAGCTGAAAGCAAGCTGTACCCACGGATATTTTCGTTTTGAATTACTGCCAAACAAAGAGGCTCTATGTAGGCTGCAAATAGCAAAGGTGACAATGGGCACCCTTGGCGTACTGAAGATCGTACATGTACAGTATCAGTCAACTCTCCATTGACGATTACTCGAGTCGAACAATTTGCATATGCCATTTTAACACCCTCAAAAATTACACTGCCCACGTTCAAGTGCTCAAGTACAGAAAATAGAACATCATGGGAAACTAGATCGAATGCTTTTGCAAGGTCCAACTGAATCATTGCTACATGATCACCAACTACATCACAAATTTCCAAAACACTTCGCGCAATATGTATGTTTGTTGCGATACTACGACCTTTAATACCACATGTTTGATGGGACCCGATAAGCGTTGTAATTACACTCTGAAGCCTTTTTGCCAACGCTTTCATGAATATCTTATAGTCGACGTTAGTAAGACTTATCGGGCGATAAGAACTCACAAGTCTTCGTGTCTCAGGGTCATCTGTTTTAGGGATCAAAGCAATGTACGACGTCCTAAAGGATAGAGGGACCTGTTTTTGTTCATACGCATCATTAAAAACATTGTGTAAAATCTGGGCTATCTGAGGTTTGAAGAATTTATAAAAGGCAGCTCCAAATCCATCGGGCCCTGGCGACTTCCCATTTGGTAATTTTTCAATAGCGCATTCGATTTCGTTGACTGTGATAGGCAACTCCAGTCTAGTCTTAACGTCTTCGTCAAGTGTAGGTATGCGTCGCATGAATTCCTCCCTGAAGCGTTCGTCCATTGTGTGTTTGCAGCCAAAAATCAGGGAATAATGATCAGCAATAAGGCGTCTAATATCCGCCTCGTTATTGACTATTTGGCCGTCGTGGTATAGTTCGCGTATTTCTTTTTTACATGCATATCTTTTCTCATCAGCCAATGCCCGCTTAGTTGGTGTTTCTCCCATCAAGAAATGTTCAGCCCGTACCCTTATAGCAGCTGCTTTATACTTGGCAGTATCAATACGTTCTAATTCGCACTTAACCTCTCTTATTAGTTTCGCATAAGTACCTGGTTGAGCACTTTCCATCGTATACATAAACTGTAGGTTCTCCTTAAGTTCTCTTTCTTACTGAGCTACAAAGGCGGTTGTCTCCCCGTCCACTTTAGTGTTGTCTCCCCGTCCACTTTAGTGTGTATTTATGTACGTATTATCCTGGGAGTGTTAGGCAGCGCCACTCGTGGCCAAGGCGGCGTGTGTAGAACACACTTTCTTGCCAGGAGGCGTCACGTAGAATGTGAACTTAGACGAGATGGCTTCTGCCCAATAAGCCCTCGCATGCTACCTAAGGCACCAAGTCTGCCGCAACGAGGCCCAAGCTATGAAATAACGAAAGGGAAGGGGTCAAGGCCTCGTTCACGTTCTACGTGTCGTTCACGTTCTACGTGAATTTCTGTCACCCAGCGTTCGCTTTCACCTTTAATTTTTGCCTCGACCAATTTCTGTACAATAGTTTTTTCTCTAAATATATTTCCCATCTTTCCGTGACTTCGACTTGCGGCCGCTTCTCCCTTTTTGCCTGTCTGTGCTCCCTTGATGCTTTACGTCGATTTCGATCGCTTCCCAGATGTCCTTGTTCCACCATCTTTATGGCATTCTCTTTCCTTTCCAGCAAACAGTTTTCTTCTCTTTACTTATTTCTTTCGTCATTGTATGAACTAGCTCATTATACCCCCATTCCTTGCCTCGTATTTTGCCTACTTCTTCCTCTACTCTTGCGGCTATATTTTTTATTTGTTTGTAATTTAAATACGAGCTGCCAAACTTCGACTCTAGGTTATTATTTTCAGTTTCATATCCCAGTTGTAACGTTATGCGTTTATGATCACTACCCAAGCTGTTCCTCCCGTCCTCGTCTATTCTCATTTCTCTCAGTTTTTCATAGGTTCGTTCCGTCATAAGACACTTGTAATAGCGTGCTCGAAGGAACGAGAACGCGCCCTAGCCCGCGAGAGATAACGCTGACGCAGGCAGCGTCTGCTAGCGTCAAACCGATGCAATCGCGGCACCTAGTCTAACCGATGCAAACGCGGTGTGCACCGCACGTGCTGCTTCGCATCGCCTCGTGGTCCCCTTTAGCGGGAGATGGTGTAATTTTTTTCTCCATTTATGTCGCTACGTCTTCAGCGAACGCTATACTACGTTTACACTTGGTCGCCTCGCCTGCATTGTAGACGCTACAACGCACACGAGGTTGTGGTTACTCATAAGACGCGATGCCTAGGCAACGGCCGCTTAATGGAAATTGAGCGGCCGTGCCTAGGCTCTCTTGAAAAAAAATTACAGCATATCCACGGAGTGAATGATGGTGAGTGGGCGAAGCTCGGGAGGTTCATCGTAGGTCGTGCCGAGTTCTGGATTAATTTAGTTTACGCGCACGCTACGAATCCTCATGGTTCAACTATGCACAAGTGAAATCTCCCACCGGCATTTCATTGCAAGTCAAGATCCAGTGCCTATATATATACATATATATGGGTTGCCGGTGAACGCTTCTCCAACGCGAGCAGTCGGTATTTCTCAATCAAGAAACTCGCTAGGAGACGCTGCCTGCGCCAACGTTGTCTCTCGCGGGTGAAGGCGCGTTCTCCTTCTTTGCGAGCTGGTACAGCGTTCCTCTAAGAAAGAGCGTGGTGGTGGTAGAGATTATAAAGGAAAGGAAAAAGGCGCTAATTTCTGTCTCCCATACCGGGGACACGGCTAAGCGCCTTAGGGGAAGGGGATAGGGGACATAAAGGTATAGGAGAGGAAAGAAAAGAGAAGTGTTGGACAGCAGCTGCACGAAGAAGCACGTCCCGCCGCGCGCAAAAGCCGCCAGTGGTTCGACAGTGGCCGCACCAAAGTGATGGCGTTTCCGCCGCCGGCAAGTGTGGCTACTCGCTCGGCATAGCACTGGGCAGCGCGCTCGTAAGCGCAAGGATCACGCCGCGCCGCGGGTTGTCAGCCGGAAGTTCTTCGGCAACGGACCTCAGGGTGACGAGGAGGTGCTCGATGAGGGCATCTCGTGGATCCGCTGAGGACGCGGTCGGTGGAGCAGCAGGCGACGCTGTAGCTTCTGGGCTTGCTGCGATGGTGATGCGACGGCGCGGCGCAGGTACCGGGCGGCGGCTGTCGTGGTCGTCGCGGTGTTGCTTGGATGGGCTGGCCTTTAAAGCAGCAGCATAAGAGCGCACCTCGCGGGTCTCTTCCCGTACTGCCGCTTTGACCGCCCGTCTCGAGAGCGGGGTAGGCGATGAGGCGAGCAGAGTTGCCACGCGCCTTTCCTCCTGCCACCTGGGGCAAGTAGGATTATCGGCGGCGTGGCTCCCGCTGCAGTTGACGCACCGCGGTTTGCACTGCTCGCTGGCCTGATGTCGACGGCCACAGCGGATGCATTCGCCGGCTCGCTGGCATGCCTCGGCAACGTGGTCGAGGCGCCCGCATTGCCGGCACTGTAATGGGCGCGGCCTTACGTGTCGGACTCGCAGCCGCAGTCCCCGAAGCTTGACGAACTCGGGAGGGACCGAAGTTCCGAATCGCAGCTTGACGGCGCTACCCTCCCTTGTTGCCGAGAGCACGGGTGCGGCCGAGTCCATCTCGTCAAGCAGCTCCTCGATGGTGATGTCGCCGTCCACCCCGTAGACGCAGCCGAGGCTGGAGCGACGATCGGTTGGTTCCCGGGCGGTAACAGGGATGCCGTTGAGCTCCGTGATGGTGAGGAGCTCCGCCAGGTACACCGACGACGACGCGTCCGCCGCCACGACGTTTCGACGGTGGTTGACACGCACCGCCGTCACACCCGGCCGCACAGAGAGCGCCGCAGCCAGCGCGAGGCGAGGCGATCCCGCGAAGGAACCACCGGGAGAGGAAGGGCGGTAGAGCACGGTCGCTACCGCTGCCGGGTCGGTCGCAATGGCCGCGGCTACCAGTGCCCTCGCTCGCCGGCGTGCAGCTTTGGAGACGACCTCTTGGAAGTCGTCCTCAGCAGGCACGGGGAGGGGGCTCGGGCGCGGACGGACTGCCGGAGTGCTAGGAGGTCTCGTGGGTGGCGGGGCCTCAGCTGCTTCGGGCGCGGAGACGCGGGGCTGCGTTCGCGGCTGCCTCTTCCGCTTTTTCCTTGCCCGCCGGGCTTTCCTACCGACGAAATACACGGCCGCCTTAGGGGGGCCTGCCCCGACGTCGACGGGGCTGGCTGTAGTGGTAGACGAGTGCGCTACGCACGTGGTGGCTGCGGGCGACGGTGGAACGGTAGCGCCGCTCATGGCTTGCTTCCGTGGGCCGTCGTCGTCACTCGCTTCGTGGGGGCGCTTCCTTGTTATGGTGCACTCCATCTCCTCTTCATCCGGGGACGCGGGAAGAGGAAAGACAGTGGAAGCGTCGGCGGTGCTCGATGCAGGGGTGGCAGCTACATCCGCGGGATGCGCTGGCTCGGTAGGCGCAGGAGCGTTGGCGAGCTGGGTTGCCGACTCGGCGTGGCGCTCTAGCACTTGCTGCTTCTGCTTCTGCCAGGCCATGAACCTTTTCAGGCTCTCGTCAAGGGAGAGGCTCGGATCGTCCTGGAAGGTGTCCGACTCGTCCATGGTTGCGTCACGTGGAATCGGAGCAGCACCACGCACGAGAGGACATCAGGTCCCTCAGTCACAGTCCAACGAAGAGATCGCGGGACGCAAGCAAACTCGGCGAACGCGGTGCCGTACACTTGCGAGCGTTGCGGCCACGCGTCCGCTTACGGTGGTGTCGAGCTTGCAACTCTCGAAAGAGCGTTTCCATAGCCAACGCGCGCCTTTCGCTCTCTCTCTGTCTCTCTCTCTATCACACAAGACAGCAGAGGCACGCGCCGGGAGGCAGCCTCTCTATGAGGCAGCGCCGGGAGAGAGAGAGAGAGGCACGCGCCGAGAACGCCGAGGGCGAGCGCGTGCCGGGAGGCACGCGGTTACGCCTGACGACTGACGCCTGACGCCTGACGCGTGACAAGGTTAGACTAAGAGGAGCTTCGTCCCTAAAACGAATGGCGCGAAGCTCAATGCCAGAGAATGTGGGACAGATGATGGCTCCTTTACAAAAGCGCCGTGGAATTACACGTGCGCTGCACGAAATCGGCTGCGTTCTACCTATTCATGGCACTGGAATGTGATCACCGGTGCAGAATGTTCGCTGTGCGGTCGCCTCAACTATATGCACATTGGCTGTAAATCATGGCACCTGTGGGCATTGAAGGATTTGACGATCACGCAGAACCTAACGCCATTTTGCAACACTTGTAATAGCTTGCAAAAAACCTAGCAAATACGTAGCCAAGCTGCGATGACAAGCTAGGTGACCACCAGCTCCGCAGTGACTCAGTCTCGCGCCACTAGCGCAAGCTGCCGAGATATTTTTTCGCAAGTTTATCGTGCTGGTTTCTAAGTTTTACCAACGCTGACCGTGTATGGTGACATTGTCGTCCCACACAGCTGTGACATCGGACACATGTCCACTGTTATGAAGTGCGGCTCCTTTGCGCACACTATCGCCGCAAAAGTAATTATCTGGGACGCGCACAAGCGGCAAATCGGACGCGCGCACTTCCGTCGTGCTTGCAGCGAAATGAGGCGTCTGCTACGCGACCCACCAGCGGTTCCAACGACCGCCGCTACGCGGCTTTCAGTGGCGTCCCTATAGGCGCCGCGCATCGCGTATACTTTGCAAGTGATCTCGATAGGCCACAAGCAAAGCGCCGTTGCTTGTTTTCAGATACAGGTAGAGTAGGAAGAAGCTATCTTCTATTTGCATAAGGAAATGGCTAACAAGCAGAAGGGTGCTGCAAAGAAGTTTTGAATTTGTGTAGCTGAACGATTTTGGATAGCGCTTCATAGTTTATCTGTGTGACCACCACTTAAAGGTCTCCTCACCTGGCCACATAGCAAATTTTGGTTATAGACTGGAAGTTATTAAGTGCCCCATAGGGACTGCTCCACCACAAGAATATTTGAAATTGGTCTATTATTAGCGACACAAATGTTTCAACCGTGTGAAACCATGATTTCAGGAGGCGAGGGTCAACACCAGTATGACACTCTCACCTCATACCGATTCTGTGGAGTGAAGAAACAAAAAGACAAAAAGAGAAGGCGAAAAGCGCAAAGCTGTTTGTCCTCTCCAAGGACTGCTGCTTCCCGATAGGGCAATTCATGGTTGAGGCTGCCAGCATGGCTTCTAGTGATGCAGAGGTGTTCTTTGGTCACGCAGCAACACGTGGCAGTGTGGAGCATCATCCTCTCCTCTTGGCGCGTGATGCATATGAGAAGAGAGGAATCGACGCTCTGTCTGAAATTCAAGTACCTTCCGCGGTGCATAGCAATGCATTTCTTGGCAGGCGTGATGGTGAGCAATGTACACAGTGCATTTACCAGCTCAAAATGGCCAGACCTAGTGAGGGGCCCTTGAAGTCCTGCATGCTTTATGGCAAAACCGAATTGCAAGGTTCCTGTTCGACCAATACATAATGGCAAGTGTAGTACAAGGTGTTGGTTGATTCTTTGAACCTTTACTAAACATGTAACAAAGTTGAAAATGTGGTGGCCATGACAATGGGCGCCGAAAATCTCTGCTCCCACAAAGGGCATGCCATCTACATGAATGCAGAGATGAAACCCACCTGCCGCGGTGGTCTAGTGGCTATGGTACTCGGCTGCTGATCCGAGGGTCGCGGGATCGAATCCCGGCTGCGGCGGGCTGCATTTCGATGGAGGCGAAATGTTGAGGCCCGTGTGCTGTGTGATGTCAGTGCACGTTAAAGAACCCCAGGTGGTCGAAATTTCCGGAGCCCTCCACTGCGGCGTCTCATAATCAGGACTGGTTTTGGGACGTTAAACCCCACAAAACAACAAAACAACAACAGAGATGAAACTTTTGGAAGCAATATGTAATAGCTGTGGATACTGAGCCGAGAGAAAAATATGAAAGTGCCCAAACACACAGCTGTACACAGCAGCATCTACAGAACGTCAACCTGCATAATGTGCAGGTGTGCGCTCAATCTGATTAGTTTGATGACCATTTATTTTTTAGAAAGGCAGGACACAAAACGGCTGTTATCACATAACTGCTACCTTGCACTGACCAAATGGTCCTCAGTTGCGACTTCTAGAGTTCCTTCTAACAAAAGCCCTCGTGAGCACTTTGTTTGCAGTATGGATGCTGCAGCTCTAATAAATGAAATGGAGCAGATAGGAGCAATTGTAGCATAATTTCCATAACTGGCTTTCCTGCAGTGTGGCTTTGCTGTGGCACGAATATTACAATTTGAAAATGGAAAGCGTGTGCTGACTCTCACAGGTAACCTTGCTTGTCAGGAAGCCATGAAGTGGTAAACTTGCTTGTCAGGAAGCCATGAAGTGTGTTATGAGGTAACACATGCCAGTCCCATCTTGTCTTCTAAGTTTAAGAAAGCAAATGGTCGGTTACATTAAAAACCTAGGGCACGGCAATCATACCACACATTCTTGCCTGAAAAACAGCCTTTTAAAAATTAACTGCATTTTACACAGTTAATTTCAAAAGATGCAGTTGTGAAAGATGCTCAGTGTTCTTATCAAAACTGCCTTTCAAGTACCACTCAGTACAATTTCCACCTTAGAGTTCCCGTTTTGCAGGACCACCTACAGCACAAAATTACTCGCAATGTTTAATCTCATGCTCCCTAAATTCACATCCAAACGTGATCACCAAGTCTCTCGGTCACTGAACTATTTCAAAAAAGGCTGCGAGAACATATTGCCTTTCTATTCCTGATACAGACCTTGACTGCTAGGTTCTACATTATACGTCTTGTGTGTATTACATGTAACTATTTCTGAACACATTTTCTTATTCGGCTGGTAAAATTTATGCTTTCGTTCAAATTGCTTTTACCAAGGCAGTGTATAAGAAGCTACAATCTATTCTGCATGATCATACTATATATAAGGGTTATGTCACGCAGGCATTCTGCCTTAAGCCTTGCCATCCTAAACCATTTTTTTTCTGAGCTCCTGATAAATAAGTAAAAGAAATTACCGACATCCACAATATAAACTGAAATGACAAGTGAGTGCCTTTTGTAGCCTACTTTTTTGTTTCAGCTGTTCTACAGAGCAGCTCTGTAATATTAATTAAGCACATAGTCACATCTAAACAACCGCTGAAAGAAGCTAATTGTTACTCAATTTGCCGTGCTGAAATAAAATGGTAACTGAATGGCTACTGGTTTTCACAATCCACATGCAGTGTTCTTTAATCCGCTAAGTAATTTTCGACATGTGCAGTCTGTTCAATGTAAAAACCCGCATCTGCGCATGTGTTCTTACCACGGTGTAAGAATAGTTATTCTTATTCTGACACCGTGGTTCTTACACATGCAACAAAATTTGTACACTGTACTTGCAGTCTACAAATCCTTCAACAATGCAAGAGAAGCTTATTGTAACTGCCTCACTGTGCCTCACATAATGTGACCTGTTCATTTGACGAAGGCAATGCTCTATATAAGGGGACTGGATCATTATACAGTTGCATTTCTATTTCTAATTTACATTCATGATATAGCTACTTCTATGACTTCCACGGTAAGGTTATTCGCCGACGACTGCGTAATATATAGAAAGGTGACTAACAGTGAAGATGCTAATAATTTGCAGAATGATCTTAATATATCAGGGAAATGGAGTCAGGACTGGCAGATGGAAGTCAACGTGAGCAAAACAAAGGTCGTTTCATTTACTACAAGACAAACACAAATGACTAATCACTACACATTGAATAAGAAACAAGTTGAAAATGTATCCTATTTTAAGTATTAGGGAGTTCACTTAACAAGTGACTTATCATGGAACCTACACATTGACACTGTCACTAGCAACGCTTATAAGACACTCGGATTCATCAGACGTAACTTACATTTCGCCAATTCTGATACTAAACTTTTAGCTTACAATACACTAGTCCGCTCTAAGCTTGACTATGCTTCCCAAATATGGAACCCTCACCAGGCTTACCTCATAAATAAAATAGAGTCTCTTCAAAACAAAAGTGCCCGGTTCAAAGATATACTCTCGAACTTCTAGCATAAATGAAATTAAAAAGTCTCTAAGGTTGCCGTCTATGCAGTCACGCAGACTGTTCTCCCTTCTGTCTCTTTTTCACAATCTCTACCATAACGATTCGCAACTGTCTGCACTTATTAAACCTGATCATCGAATATTCGCTCGTCTGGACCACGAATTCAAATTAGAACCTCTATTTGCCCGAACAAACCTGTTTTTACATTCACCATCCCTTCTTGCTGTTAATCATTGGACTCAACTTCCTAACGATATTGTCTGTATAAAAAACCACGAAGAATTTACTCACAAATTAAAGCTTCATCATGGTGTTTGAATGACCTATTATAACCGACCCAGATATACATGTGTTTATATAGTGATTTACTTTAGCTCGCTGTATAATTCGCTTACTTGACTATGTTTAGCACTGTTTAGCATAGAAATGTTCAGCCTCGTTTGTTCTTGTGTTACGCCTTCCTTTTTAGTGTAGTTTTGTCTTTATAATTACTTTTCTACGATTTTATACATTATATATACGTTGTTATTTACTTTTTCATACGCTTTATTACTTCATTGTTCGTATTGGTTTTTATGTATGTATACTACTACCCCTCCTATGTAATGCCCTCGGGCCTTTAGGGTACATGAATAAATAAATAAAATAAATTAGAGCAGCAGACCACAGCACCTCCACTCTTGATAGTAGCATGCACAAGGCATATAAAGGCATTGTTAGGGTAGTGTGGTGCGGCGAACCTTTAACAACGCCTGCATGGAGCTCGAACCAGGTTTACCATCGACGAGGGCCACCAGGGAAGCTGAGGCGACGTAGATAACAGGCAACAAATATTTAATACATTGCTACGGGTGAGCGAGGCGCTCGGAACATTACAAATGTGCGCACAGCAACGTACTGGAGCGAAGGGTTTACCAAGAGCGACTTACTGGGCAGCGCGTTCTCTCTCCCCATTTATACCCTTTCATGAAACGTCCCCAGTGTTCATCACGATGGTCACTTGTTGGGACCTGTTATTGGTACAGCAGACGCACTGGCACCTTGAGGGTCGTTGGCAGCGGGGTGGGATGAGCTTCTGAAGGAGGAGAGAAGGGCTCACATCTACCCTGCACATACACAGTACACATGCACAATACCGCGTGCGACGAGCGTGTCGAAACACGTTGTCTTGGAGGCCAGGCTTCACAGGCAAGTACCTTGCTCGGTTGTTTTATGTGCCGTTAGCGCCGTTTCAATCGTAACAGCACAGAGAAGTCATGGCAGAAAGCCTGCCCATATACGCCTTTCTTTTTGCTTAAACGCTGGTGCCACTTGTATATTTCGGTTGTCTAGGCCACGACATTCTCAAGATGCGGACCATGGAAAGTGGATTTTATGCTGTCAGGGCTGGCAGTTAAACTACTTTATAAAGTTTGCCAAATCCAGAACACACACTGTTGCAGCACGCTGTCTTGCAAATGAATCGAGGCTAAAAATTTTATTGAATAAATGAGTTTGAAAGGACATGGGCCACCGCGCAGCACTCACTTTACGCATCAATGTCTAGACCACACAGGGCCATGACACCGTGGTTCACACACAATAAAGTTGTATGTCCGGTTCCTGCGATGCAAGAAGGGCCTCCCATTTCTCCCATGTTCCTGTGGTAGGCTGTTCTTGACGGCAACAATAGGCATGGCAGCCACACAACATGTAGTTGAAAGGCAGCGGGTGATCTCCAAAGTCTGCACTCCGGAGAAATGGGACGGAAGTGGGACAGGACCTGAAGGGTTGGAAAAGCTTGGGTATGAAGTCACCTCCAAATTATTTGATGGGACTGGGAAAGCTGAGGTCGTGAGATACATAGACATAATGGGCAAGGTGTGCTTGTTCGGTCAGCTCAGCAAAAATGTGTGCCCGCTCCTTTGAGAAATCTCGGCTACGGTTGCCATTTGTCCGAATAAGAGGTCCTCGGGCTGTTATTAGTAGCCTCATTTTTGGGATTGAAAGAGTGAGTCGCCCTCCATAGGAGTTCAGCATGTCTGTCGAAATCTATGGTGCACATCATCAATGTATGCCATGCATAAGGGTTATGCAATTGAAGGCGAAATTGGGAACAGCTGTTCTGCATTCTCTAATCATGTATGTGGCACTGGTCTGGGTGATGGCTAAGGATATAGAAGCTTACTCTGCTTCCTCCAAGGTACAGGGGGATCTAAGAAGTGCTTAGGCTGGGAATTTGATGGATGGTAAGATACAGCTACCGAACAGTCTGTACCACACACAGACCCAGAGCACGTCCTTCAATGTGCCATATTCCTTATGGAGAGCTACTGCTGGCGCGACGAGGCAGGGCTGGTGGTATTCCGAGTGGATGTCCTGAGGGAGGGCACTGATCGTAAGCGTGGGGTGGGAAGTCCTTGGCCGTGGGCACTGCTGGCTCTGGTTTCAGCGATGTCTGCTGTGGAGGCTGGTGTGGCCTAGTTTTGCACCAGCCTGTGCCAGTAAGATGATCCCCACGACAAAGAGTGCAAGTTGGCATGCAAGCTATGCCCATTGCATGCTATGCTTCTCACCGCATTGCCAATAACAGTCCAGTTTTTGGGAGAGGGCACACATCGTACCTGTGAGCTGGTTTCTGGAAATTAGTACAGGCACGATGGCTGCCCTTGTACTTGGTGCATCGCTGTACTACAGACATGTATTTTATGGTTGGGGGGCATAAGACCAGAGGTGAACGTTATCAGCATTAAAGCTGCTTTCCCATGGATTGGACTGCTATGATTTTGGCTTCCGGGTTGCAAAACCTTAGGTCGCTTATGAATTCCTCTGGCGTCTCATTCCAGAATGCCCTGAAATTCTGACTGCGTCGCTGGTAGGACCGAGATGTACGCAGCTACAAGGTGGTGCTCATGTGCGGTTCGGCCAGTACTGTGCAGCTCCAATGCGGCATGCAGTGCTGTAGAAGACTTGGAGCTGGGTGCTTATCGGGGACAAGCCCGCCTCACGGGCGGAACACAACGCGGCACGTTCCTGCTGGCAGCGCGGCGAGTTGTGTACTTTTGTGTGTGTAATGAACAACAGCGCGCATGATGCATCAACCATTTGCTGCATCTCCTTGAACGGGTCTCAAACGGTCGCAGAAGTAGCGTTGGGCGATCGACGTACGTACTGGCGTTTGGATGCACTGGAACAGAGGTCGCTGAGAGGGCTTGATTTCTGCAGAGATGAAGCACAGTTTGCCACTCACAAGGGTGACAGTCCCACTGGTCAGTGAACTCTTCGTCCAATGGCTCATTCTACTAGCGAGTTGGGAGATCAACACGTCGGCAAGGCCCGCCGCGGAGAGGTGAGGCTTGGTGCAGCATCGTGGCCGACAGATCAGCGGGTTCATTATTGTGAAACGGTGCCACGAAAGTAAGACGAAACACGAAAAGAAAAGACACAAACACCGAATTCAACTCTCAGTTGAAAGTACGGCGCTTGTGCTTGTCCTTCAAACTGCAGCGCGACCAAGACGAAGACAGGAGACACATGAATCAGACAGACGTGTGTCTCCTGTCTTCGTCTTGGTCGCGCTGCAATTTGAAGAGCATGAACCAACTAGCCCAAGTCAAAATTATGCTTGTGCTTGGCCCTTTCCGCGTTTCGTCTTTTTTGTGGCGCCGTTTAACAATAATGAACCCGTGCCGACTAGCACCGACTAGCCCAGTTACAAGTGCAGATCATCGGAAACATCCAAAAGATGGTAGCAGTTAAGTTGGTTAGGTTTCTTGTCACATCCTATAGATCCGTTGAGCGGTTTGGTGCCTTGGAAGGATTAGCGGGGCACAGGAACCAGAAACTGATGGACGCGATACGATGAACGTCCATTCACTCTGGCACAACCAGCGAGAGATCCGCCGATTGTCGAAGGATACCGTTGAGCCATCCAACAACCGGACCACGCTGAAGATCACGCGACTGGCACCGTCCGAACCATGACGACCTCGAAGATTCGAACTCGCCGTGCCTAGGGAGCCTACATGACGGGCAGTCATGCTGGCTCCCTAGCCGTACCGGCGCGGCGGCTCCCACATGCAAGCGTGCATAAGGTCCCTAGATAAGCGTGAAAAACGTCCTTGGGCGGGAGCCCCCCTCCTCTGCCCCGCCATGTTGCTAAAGGAAAGGTAGCAGACGACAACGCAAACAGCGGTGCACGCGTTGTCAGCGCGGTGCTGTTTACGGGTGTTCAGACACTGTGTCATGTTTTTTTTTACATTTTCATATCTGAGAAGGTCATGGTGACATCGTACGTCGCTTTTGGTTGTACTAATCGGATAAAGAAGACTCTAGGAGTAACATTTCAAGTATAAGTGAATTATCACCTTGTTCGCGGACTGCCGCCCATTTGCCGGGCGTTTTGTAATGGTGCAACTCCGTGTATTGCATGCGCACACCTGTATCGAAGTTAAATTGAAGCTTTGAATACTCTTTAGTGCTTCCTTCTTAGGGGCGTGCGTGTACGAGTTGCATAGGGCGAGCTCACTGTGTTAAAATGCGCGTGCGGTCAAGCACCACGTATATGTACTGTTTTTCTCTGTCCGAATAAATAATAGGAAATAATAGGGAATACAGGAATAATAAGACCGCAATCGCACTTGTGAGGAGGCGCATAAATTTCAATTCTGATTTGAAGACTCTCTGCAACAACATGCATTGAAACGCGGAACTTTTTTTTCTTTTCCGGCATTGGTTATGCGCGTTGCCAAGTTTGCAAATGTACCAAACATACCTATGTGACGTGTTTCTCCGTGCTACATACTGCAGATTCCCAAAAAACAGTGCGGAGCGTTCTGCCTGGGAACGCGCTGTTCGTTGGGATGACTGGCAGGCTAAAGTACAGACCACCTCTGCTCAATTCACTTTGAAGAGCACCGTTTTGACAGGACGGGACAGACAACCAGACTACGGCCTGGCAGTATGCCCCACAGTATCCCCTGGTTTCCCAGCGCCTCCGCAAAAACCGGTGAGTAATTAATGGATGAAAAAGATTTCATGTAGATAAAGAAGGTTGCTTCGGTCAATCAGAATTTCTTCGCAAAGAGAGAGAGAGAGAGAAAGAACTCGCACCTAAAGCAGGATGTGGCATGCGTACTATCAAAATAACTGGCCTGTAGATGAGGCTACCCCCATTTTTTTCCAGGGAAGGAAAGGAAGAAATACGTGTATTTTACTAACTGTGGCATGTTTGCTTTTTATGTGGGTCATGTACGAAAATATGTTGCTCGGCACACGCATACTCTATTAAACATCATGTAATCGTCATAAGAATTAAAGGAAATGACAACCACAGAAAGCTTGAATTGAGATGACCCCACTGGCGGTAAGATTGCGTTGCATTGGCTCAAACGACGCCACTTTTCCTCAATAAACACGGGTTTATGTTTTTATTTCTTCATGCAAACTCCCGAAAACTGACGCCTGGTAACTCAAGCGGCAAACATACGAACTAGAGTTAGAGTGCGGTCACGTGACGTTCTACAAATTTACGCAATATTTTATCTGTTTATTAGTACTGGACGGCATGAAAGTTTTGATATCAATGTGCAGATAACCCTTCGTTTGTAGCGCGCGTTGCTACCGCACGCTTCTGCCGTCACGTGCGAAAGCCTGGTATCGGATCTAGCTGGCCTGGCTTGGCTCGGCTATGGCCAGAGTGGAGGCGCCGGAGCCCGGCCATTCATGAAGTAGGCGCGGACATGCGAAAGAACGCCTTACAAATACAAGACCCGCCTTGCAAACAGTGCCAGCTCGTCGCACCGTCTTTTTATTTCAAAGTGGTCGAATAGGTCAAAGGTTAATCACAGCTACGTTCACTCCTGCGAAAGCAGAACGGTATCTGGAAGCGAGGCGGATTATCGGCATCGCGATCACTTTTCAACGTTGCTAGAGTGCGCACCCTGCCTGTTTTAGAGGCTTCTCAGATCGAAAAATTATGCGTGCGTAATATCCACGTGCTTTTGGAAGTAACCGCTGGAGGTGAAAACAGTACAGGGGGCGAGGTTTCCATTGCGCCATAAAAAGAAGGGTCCTTAAAATCGGTTGTCAGTCTCTTTAAGAAGCATAAACGTCAGTGGCACCATCTTAATTTCTTCATAAGAAATGTTACCGCGTGTGCTTAACGTCAAGATTTCTGGATACGAGTCGAGTGTCTATATTTGAATATCAAATACCAAAACACAAATGCGCCTTCAGTAATAATACTTTAACACATTTGTCTAAAAATGCAATAAGAAACTATCAACGCAAAATGCACTCCTGGACATTGTTTATGACGCATTGCTATAATATGCAATCGCATAAATAACACTAATTGACTATAATGAACGAATATTACAATTGTTCCACGGGGTCAGGCCATTGCAATGCACAGAGGTGGTTGCTTTGTGGGGTTTTACGGCCCACAACCACGATATGATTGCCAACGTTTACAAGTGGACGATTTTTGTAGTACTATATTTTGGTGACGCATTTCAAGAATTTCCGTTGCGTGGTTTTGCTGAATGTGCATCAGCTCGTGATGGTACTGGATCTCAAGGCTCCGCGAAGGTAGGAGAAACGAACCAATTTGAAAAAAAAAAAACACTAACGAAATACAAATCACAAGAAAAAACAAGAAAAAAACGAGCATGCAGTTATATCGAATTACGCAGAACATGCAGCGCGCCTCAAATATTTCTGTACAGAGAACAGGTTGTATGTTTTAAAGCTGTGAATAAATGCGTTTTACATAAGCTTACCGCGGCACCGTAGTGCAGAGTGCCTTATCACATGACAAAAAGTTGGTTTTCAGTAAAACACAAAACCAGCCAGCAAGTATGATTTCTGTAGAGCCCCTCGGTCAGCTGTTTCTCCTTTTCCCCCGAAAGCCTGCAGCTAAATATGCGTGCACAAAATTGTTTTTCATCAAAGAGTAAACACTATAGACCGATGGATGGATGGATGGATATTAGGAGCGTCCCCTTTATAACGGGGTGGTAGCCGGGCCACCAAGCTCTAGCTTTATTTTTTTTCCCTCTACCATGGATGAATGGATGGATATTAGGAGCGTCCCCTTTATAACGGGGCGGTAGCCGGGCCACCAAGCTCTAGCTTTATTTCTTTTTCCTCTACCAACATTTATTTTCCCGAATCACACATATTTTCACAACTAATTTTTCTCTTCGTCTACATATTTTATCCATTATCGTTCCGCTCTGATGTAACAATCTTACTCCAACTACCTTGCGCTTTTGTTTGCTCCATACTTTTGCGCCACCAATACTCTAAGTGCCTTTTACTTATCTCTATCGCCGACATGTTCAGCTTTCCCGTGTTACTCCTGAAACCCATGGCCTCCTGTAGGGTAGTGTCCACAGCTACGCCTGGGTGGACATCTGTACATTCAATCAAAATATGATCTGTCGTTTCCCTAGCTTTTCCACAGCACGTACATGTGTTCCCTCCTTTATTGAATTTCGCTCTGTAACTTCGGGTTCTCAGGCAACCGGACCTTGCCTCAAACAGTAAAGCGCTTCCCTTTGAATTATCGTGAAATTTTTCTCTCTTGATTTCGTCTTTCCCTTTTCTGTAGTTGTTCAATGCCGGCTAATTCTTCTCCATTCCTGCTATCCAATCCGAGTTCTCCGCCACTCTGACCATGCTCCTAACGCTCTTTTTCGTCCCATCCGTTTCGTTACTGGCTGTATACTTACTGGTAAGCCTCCTAGTTCTCTTCCCCCATTGTGAGTCAACGTTCTTCCTATACAAATACCTGAATACTTTCGCTGACCATCTACTTTCTTTTCATCTTCCTTAATCTCTGTTCGTACCTGATTTTACTCTGAGCTTCCCTTCCCTCAAAGTCAGACCATCCCATATTCCCCTTAACAGCCTTATTTGTTGTCTTCCCATGGGCGCCTAGTGCGAGACGTCCGACCGTCCTCTGATTCACGTCCAGCCCTGATTGTACCTCTGACCTCATGCAGACCACTGAGTTTCCGAATGTAAGTGCTGGCACCATTTCACCTTTCCACAAACCTCGAATTACCTCGTACCTGTTGTAACCCCACAGCGCTCTATGCTTCGTTATTGCGGAGTTCCCCTTTCCTTTAACTATCATAGCTTTTTCTTGTACTTCCATGTATCCATTCCCATCATTTATCCATATCCCGAGTTATTTGTACTCTCGTGCTCTGGGTATCTCCTCGCCCTGTATTGATATGGTCTGATCGTTGCTGTCATTGAATATCATCCAACCGCATTTTGTCACACTAAATTTTAGCCCTAAATCTTAACTTTCCCGACCACATATATATATTAACCAGACCCCGCAAATCTGTTCGACTGTCTGCGAATAGCACAATATCGTCTGCATAAAACAACCCGGGGAGCTTTTTTTCTATCAGTATACCTGCTTGTCTGTGCGACAGCTTAAAACCAATATTGCTCATCTGCAATGCTTTCTCAATTCTCCTCATGTAAAGCATGAATAATAGTGAGGACAACGGGTTCCCTGCCGCAACCCTTTACCTATATCGACGGCCTCCATTCTACCATTACTCGCCATACCTTCCCATTCCACACATGCTGTATTTCCACTGTATATTTTCTTTAAGAGCTCTATACAGTCATCCCCTATATCAGCCTCTTTCATTATGTCCCATTAAATATTCCGATTTACATTGTCGTACGCACCCTTAATATCCAAAAATGCCAAATGTAAAGGTCTGTTCTCTTTTCCGGCTATTTCTATACACTGCGTAAGCGCAAAGAGGCTATCATCTAATCTCCTGTCGACTCGAAATCCATTTTGGAATTCGCCAAAAGTGCCATTAAGCTCTGTCCATATCTGAATTTTTAATTTAATTGCCTGCATCGCCAACCTGTAGAGTACTGAGTCAGTGGTCTATATGAGCGAATGTTATTTTTCTCTCCTTTGCCCTTATATAAATGAAATTTATCCTACTTTGACGCCAACCGTCCGGTATTCGCCTGTCCTTTAAGCTTTTTTCAATTGCTTTTAACTTTGTTGTTTCTTCCGAGCTCATTTATTACAGTAATGCTAACCCCATCTAATCCTGTGGCTGTTCGTTTGGGAATCTTTTCCTCCGCCTTCTTCCAATTGAAATTTTCTAGAACTAGTTTTTCCACTTGGTCTTCCTTGCTACTGTTACACGTCGTAAAGGGAGGCTCGTCATTCTTCTTAAAGGAATCGGCTGTTGCGTTTCGAATATAAACCAATGCGTCGTACCCCTCCAATTTATTTCCTTCTTCATCCACAATACGCCGTTGCATAGCTACAGTTTTCTTCCCCACCGATTGCAGGTGGTTCCAGAAAAGCCTAGATGCGTCCTTCTTTTCGCGAATGTCCGATATCCAACGTTCACTTTAGCCTTTAATCTTGGCATCAACTAAACTCTGTACCAGGGCTTTTTTCTGGAGATATGTTTCCCTTTTTTGTTTGACTTCGTCTTGTGGCCTCTGCTCCTTTTTGCCTGCCTGTGTATTCGAGATGCTTCCAGTCGATTCTCAATTGCGTCCCGAATTTCCCTGTTCCACCATCGTTTTAGATTTCGCTTTCCCCTCTAGCAACTCTTTTGTTTCTCTTTCGTAATTTCAGTCCTTATTAGATTAAGTTCATTATAATCCCACACTTTGCCTTTTGTTCTGCTCACTATGTCCTCGATTGTTGCAACTACGTTCCTAATTTGTTTTTCACTTAGAAAAGAGCTTCCGGACTTTAATTCGATGCTCTCTTTACAACCTACATAGCCCATTTGCAAAGTTATGCGTTTATGGTCACTTCCCAAGCTGCTACTGCCTTCCTCATCTATGCTCATTTGTCTCAACTTGTCGTGAATTCCTTCTGTCATGAGGGAGTAATCGATTGTTGACTGCCTGCTTCCGACCTCCCATGTTACCTGCCCATTGCACTTAGGACTCATGTTAACTATATCGAGACTATGTTGTTCGCAGAGGTCTACCATCCACTTCCCGTTATAATCTGTATATCCGTTGAGGTCATGCACATGAGCGTTCATATCTCCTAAGAGGATTATTTCGGCCCCGTTACCAAATTTTTGAATATCCTTGCTTATACAGTTCACTAACTCCTGATTTTTCTCTTAGGAGTTATTTCCAGTCCGTATGTAAACTACACCTCACATAGTTTTCTTCCCGCTTACCGTTCCAGACACCCTTTTCGTAAAAGGGCGCCTCTAGCGCCAAACGCGCGAACTTATAGCCAGCTGCCATGATGAGGGCGCCCTAGCAGACGACGCGAGCCTCGGCGAATGTCAACGCGCGAGTGCGTGATATTTCAGCACCTCTGAATACTGAATTTCTCCTGCTTGTTCTTGGGGAGCCTTATTGTTCGATCCCGTTGTACGATAATCCAAACGGGCCACATTCCGACGTGCTAGCGTTGAGGATGCCGTGACGAGAGCAGTGAAAAGGTTATAAGTTTAATTGGAAACCAGAGGAGCTGTGGCGCACCACACGTGGTTAGAAAAAGGTGCGCGTATTCCCTTTCATTATAGTGCAGTGGCCGTGAAGATTACTTTGTGCTTAACGAGATGTTAACTGATTCGTTTGGCTACAACCTTATAGATTACTGGCCAGGTTTATGTCCCCAGACGACCGCTGTCACTCAAAGTGGTGTGGCACTTCAGGCCAATCTCTTCTTGCCCAGACTATGTGAAGTGATTCTTGTCTTGTTTGCTATAAAGGGCGAAATGTCTGAAGCTTTCTGCACGTCACAATAGGGTTGCAACTTGGGCTTGTTGGTGAAACATGATGAATTGAAGCGTTGCGCACAAGAACGAGGACACAAGAAGGAACACACAAATTGAAAAACGAAGTGCAAACTAACAACACTTTATTTGCGAGGAATGTGACCTTATTTATACCAAGGCAGAACACATATCGCGCATTACAAGGCAAAACAAGATCTTACATCACACGTGTAGTGCCACCCAGATAAGCTATTTCTTTTGGTGATAATGAGATGGAAGGCATGCTGATGCATTTGTCTTCAAGGCACGAGATCTTGTGGGCTTCAATGATTAGGCGCGTTGTTTCATTTCTGTTTCTTGCAATTGCAGTGGTACGTTTAAGTTCGGGTTTGCACGCACATTCCTCACAGTGAATGGCCAGCCACCCCTCTGTCTTGTTTTTTACGTTGTACGCATGTTCACGGAGGCGATCGTTTATACAGCGAGCTGCCTGACCAATGTACACACGTTCACACATTGGCCCGCCTTCCCTTTCCTCTAGTAACGTGGCCGCCGCTGGCTTCACTTGGCCCCGTAGGTGGCTGCAGGGACATCCACTCCGGAAGTTCAACGGAACCACCTTGGTCCCGCCATATGCGTCTCGCCGCAGTCTGGCTAGGACCGCGAACAATAAATGACGTCACTCTCACGTAATCTGTTGCTATGACGTCATTTGTAACTTTTACCCCTAGGTTGGTTTTAAATTTTCTCCGTATCGCCACGGAGTGCCTAGTTGGTTCCGTGATTGAGGAAGTTCTTCCCTATTATAATAACAGGTCCTTTATTTTTCATCAAGCATAAGATGAGGGAGGCAGGGAGAAAAAGCTGACGAGCAGCTTGACTAGCTCCGGCCCCCCAAAATGTACAAGTTCGACGCGTTTACAGCAGACTGTGCTGGACATAATGAATAACCAAAATGACAATGAGAAAGTGACAGGCTATTAAGCGGTGTAGATGAACAGGGCAAAGAAACACCAAGGAAATAAAATTAAAATGATGGAAGAAAGAAAACATTTAGGAATAATACATTGCATTTTCATTGGATATATCATGTAATCCCACACTACAACACTTGGTATCAGAAAACATTCGTAACTAGAAAACATTCGTAAGAAAACATTTGTAACTAGTGGAACCAGTGTTGAAATTTAACAGGGGCAAACGAGACAACGAACGAGACAACGTATGCGTGTCATTTTTCACTGGCCCAACGGGCCACGACCGAAGTTTCCGATGTCCGTCCGCAGCCACATAGCCCGTCTTTGGTCACTTCGCTTCGAAAAGGTGCAGATTGATTATTATCGAGCTGTCATCGGCGCTGAAAGCCGTCGCTGCGAAGCTTGCAGTAAGCTGTTCACCGAAAAGAACATGCAGGTCAGGAACATTCATAGAGTTGTAGAAGTCAACAATTTGGTGAAGTGCGGCGTTTGTTGTGAACTGCTGTGTCAACGGCGGCCCGTCGCTGGGAGTTGTTTAGGGGGGACACTGTTCTTGAAAATATGAGGCATTTCTGTTTTGCATATTTTTAAGAGAACTTGACAATTGATTGAGTTTCTGATGCTCATTTCAAAAATATGATTATAATGCCCCTGTGCCAATTAGTTTCGGATATAATGAAAATTAATTACCCTTTGTTTGCTAGCACAATGGCACAAAAGAGCCTTATTAGAGAGCTACCATTGAACACGTTTAGATGCTAAAACATAGAAGCCATACAATGGTAGGAGTATTCTTTTTATTTTACGATTTTTGGCAAGGCTGCAGTAGTCTGACTGTCAATATTGCAGACACACCATCCTTATTCTAATTAAATGAAAAATTAAAAATTTTCAGAGTCATCACGCGTCATCACTACACTGGAGCGAGCAGGCAACGATGGCGTACGAACTTCCGTACGTAGGCGCCTAAAGCCAATTCCATTGGATTGTCCCTATCACGCTTGTGGAGAGTGAAATGTGATCACTTGACCCCGCGAAATCCAAGTTTAGGGTCCGTATTTTTCAGCTTGTATTTTCAACTTTGTCTCCTTAATAACTTCGCACTGCCTGCTCCTATCGCTGTCATTCTTGTAGCATTTGTCTGCCCAGTCTACACAACACGCACACGGAAACGGGTGCGAGAAGTGTTAAAAGGGCTCCTTTAACGCCCCCGAGCGCAACTACAGCGTGACTGAGAGGGAATGTCTCGCTATAATTTTTGCTCTCCGGAAATTCGACTGCTATGTCGACGGAGTGCCGTTTGTGGTTATTTTTGATATTGTGACCTTTGCCCATAATACCGCTTCTCAACGCACTAAAGGGTATTCGCCTTTTTACCCGGTTTACGGCCGTTCGCCGACATTTACGATCGACGCTTCATTCCTCAACACTCCAAGTGACAGTTCGGCAACTATGCCTGAACAATTTGTCTCCCGCCTTGAAAAATGTCGGCAACTTGCTCGACTCAGGACAGAAACCAGTTAACATGATCGCAAGGAGTGCTATGACAGCACTCACCGTGACGTCTCTTTCCGTCCCGGCGACGAGGTGCTCCTATGGACGCCCACTCGTGTTCCCGGATTGTGCGAAAAGTTTCTGTCGCGATTCCTCGGACCCTACATAATTATTCAGCAAACATCCCCTGTTAACTATCTTATCACTCCCCTTGAGGGTTCTCCAGACCGTCGCTGCCGTGGCTCAGAGATCGTCCATGTTTCGCGTCTCAAGCCATTCGTTCGGCGTATCTCCCCAGTCTAAGGCACGGCCAGGCTGGCCGCTTTGGCCCGCGGGGAAAATGTGTGAGCATTGTTCATCTGCTTCATCTTCTCACCTGTAAATATTCATCATCACCGCTTAGGCTGGGGCAGCGGGGCTCGGTCTCGACAATAAAGAGGAAGAGTCTTGCGGCCTGAACGTTGTCTCACAATATATATTAACGACATAAATTTGGGTATTATGTCCACCTTACGACTGTTTGCAGATGATTGCATGGTGTACCGAAAAATATCTTGTGGTCAGGACACGACGGCACTGTTATGTTGCCGCTCATAAGGCGATCGTACAGAGGGACGGCGTAGCACCGTACGCTATACAAAGCTTCTTTCTCGGCTCTCTCTCTGCATGGTCTTTGACAGCAATTATCAATGAAAAGCAAACGGCTTCCATTGAGCGGCTGGTCTCCCACGCTGGCCCCCAGGGGCTCCTGGTACGAGACCCTTCCCTTTCGCTGAACCCGGCTGGAGGAAGAGCGGACAACGCGTGGGAAGATGAGGCGGGCAAACATCTCATGCTCCCCGCAGTCGCTCGGGGGGTTGCCGCTGCGCGACCGTGCTTGTCCTTTCAGTGGCCGTTTCGGGGAAGAGCAGCTCGGACGCGTAGGAGGAGAATGCACAAGAAGTGCGCCGTCGCTCGAAGCGACAATGCGCTTGGCCCCACCAATTCTTTAACGACCGGCATGCGCTTTCGGCGCGCCGACTGGAACGAAGGGTTGAGTCGCAGCAATGCATGGTCCGAACTGCGGGAAAGGCGAAGACACGCAGTGTTTCCCGGAACTCACTTTACGACAGGGTTCGACTGGATGAGCCTGGGAGATGGCGCGAATGCCGCAGGGCTGCTATGATACCGATATTTCGACTGTAAGAATATCTGAGAGCGTGGGATAAGGAGAGGGAGAGCCATGATGGGAAAGAATGCCAAAATGCCTGTGTAAACTGCAAAGACGCTGCTGTCGAGATTAGGGACAGCCCACTAGGGAGTGGCTTAATCTGAGGGTAAACAGATTGGATAACAGAAGGTTGAGGCGGACCAGCAGTGGCCACCTCCCCTTCTTCTTTGTTACCGCAAGGTACTAAAGACTGAACGGGATTCGTTTCCCTTCAGTCTAGGCTGTAATCACTTAACTGATCGATCAGTAAGACTCCGTACGATGCAACTTCTGTCTGGGCCGTAACCACTCGGTGGTCGAACAGTGAGACTAAGTTCGTTGTATGTAGTAACAGTGTTCTAGGCTC
Source organism: Hyalomma asiaticum (assembly GCA_013339685.2). Lineage (NCBI taxonomy): Eukaryota > Metazoa > Arthropoda > Arachnida > Ixodida > Ixodidae > Hyalomma > Hyalomma asiaticum. The sequence goes on from CM023487.1 coordinate 92,428,783, forward strand.
TAACTTAAGAAAAGTTAAGTAGAAGAGTAAGACGCTGTTGATGTCTATGTTATCATCAGTGTGCTTCGGCAAGATGTACATATGACTGTAAATATTTTGCTACAATATACCTTCAAGTTCATTACCTCCAACCTGCCTCCTACTTCATCGACGTCGATCATCTTCTTGACGGGACTTCAGTCCACATCAAGGAGAAAACGAACAAGAAAAACATAACTGGCGCAGTCGGACAGGGATCGGCGAGCTCTACAGCACCAGACACTGGACCAGTGCCGAGGAGACCGAGGGGCAAGGCATCCGTCAGCCACCAGCGGCAACGTCGAGACGATCCCACAGCAGCCAACTCCGGCACCGTGGAAGAGATCCAGGAACGACAGTGCATACAGGAAGGGGTGAGCAGGATTTCTTGCGTTTTTCTCTAGTTGGCATGGCAGTTTATGTGTAGAGCACATGGTGAGAACACGCGGGGGTGCTGAAACAATGGAGTCTAATGGAGATGAAGGTGCGAGTGCGGTAGCAATGGATCGGAGTCGAGAGCCATCAAATCATGGTATTCTAAATTCTGATCAGTCAAATGAGGCGAGAGTGCCTACTCAGAGGCAAGAATCGATGCAGCAGGCATCTCAGGTTTTGCCGAATTCAAGTGAAACGAGAACGCTCGAACTTGAAATTCAAAGGCTCAATCTCCAGATTGAGTACGAAAAGCTATTGCAAACTAGAATGAACGCGGAACGTCTCAATGGCACGTTGTCCAACTCTGGGTCGGAGACGGGCGATCGGGGGCGACGGTGTTTCGATTCTGTCCAGCAATGTGCAAAAGTGCTGAAAGGGTTCCGCCTGCCGAGTGACGCGGATGTGCCATTATGGTTTGAGGAGGTAGAAAAAACTATTTGCTACTTACCAAGTACCGTATGAGAGTCGCGTGCATTTGGTTATACCAGCACTAACTGAACGAGTTCGTTACTTACTGCGTAACCTCAACTCTGAAGAGAGTGCAGATTACGAGGCAGTTAAAGCAGCAGTACTGACGGAACTGAAGCTTTCTCCGGCAGAGTATCTGCAGAGGTTCGAAACAGCGGTAAAGCGGAAGGAAGAGACGTGGGCGCAGTTCGCGTCACGCGTGAAAACTTATTTCTCCTACTACCTCCAAGTGAGAGAGGCCGACACAGTAAAAGTGATGGCAGAACTCATGGTTGCTGGCCGTATAAAATCGGGCCTTAGCACGGAGGGTCTTGAGTATGTGAGACTAAGAGAAGGCGAGGGATGGCTTAGGCCAACTGAGATCGCTAAAGTGCTGCAAACTTTCGAACAAGCGAAAGGAAAAGGGCGTGCTTCAAAGCAACCAACTGTAGAAATGGGGCAGAAGCCGGCGACACGAGTAGAGAAAGGGGCTCTGAAGTGCCACTTATGTCACGGCTCAGGCCATTTCGCTAAAGAGTGCCCGAAGTCTAGTGATAAGGAGAGCAACCCGAAGAAGGCTACCGAGCCAAAGCGGAAGGTCCAAAAGGTAACGTTATCCCACGAGACGGAAACTGAAATACCTGATGGAGTACTTAGCGCAAAGGTGAAGTCTCTGAAACACGAGGGTGAAGGCACAAATAAACTGCAGTTAATTCCCGTATCATGTGCAGGTATATCCGCAGAAGCAATTTTGGATACAGGGAGTGAAATAACTGTCTTTCGGGAGAGTCTGCTTCCGAGAAGTTTAGTAGAGCCGTCTGGCAAGGTGAGATTGGTGTCTGCTTTTGGTAAAACTATCGAGGCAAGGCTAGCTACGTTGCCGGTCAAATTAAATAGCCCGCGAGAGGTTACGGAGCCTCAGAGCGTCGACCTACTCTGCGCGTTAACTGATGAGCTCGTCGAGGGCACAGATTGTTTGTTGACCGAGGAAGATTGGAAACTTTTGTCGAAGGCCAGCATCCCTCTGGCACCCTGTCGAGCACCGGCCGAGCCTGCTCCCGAGGCAGAACAAGCAGTAGAGAAACCAAAGGTCGTGGCATGCAATCTTACTTTGGAGATGAAAGACGTTTCCGGCGAAGATGCGCAAATTGATGAAGAAAGGGAGGCATCATTAGGCCAGGGAGAAGAGTTCCGCAAGGTGCAGTTGGGTGACACTACGCTAAAGAAATGTTGGGAAGATGCGCGTAGTGGGAAATCCGGCATGTACATTTCAGACGGACTGTTATATCAATGCGACTCAATAGCAGGCACTCGAGTGAGTCAGCTAGTTGTCCCCAAAGATAAGCGCACTGAGGTGATGCACTTAGCCCATGAGTCGCGATGCGGGGGGCACCTGGGGCCAAAGAAAACAAGAGCTCGCATTAGGTATAATTTTTTTTGGCCAGGTATGGCGAAGGAGATATTAGAGCATTGTCGTTCGTGCCATGAATGTCAAATTCGGTCAGACAGGCGTCGCACAGATAAAGTGCCTATAACTCTGCTCACTATACCCGAGCACCCTTTCCAAGTTGTCAATGTAGATGTGATCGGACCCCTGGACACACCGTCAGCGAGAGGGCATAAGTACGCGCTGTGCTTAGTGGACCTTTGCACGAGGTGGCCGGAGGTGGTTCCACTGCGCTCTTTGACCGCTAAGGCGACTTGCGATGCACTGATTGAGATATTCAGTCGCACAGGCGTTCCGGAGATGATCTGCTCCGATCAGGGCACTAATTTCAAATCTCAGCTCATGCAAACGATGATGGAGAAATTAGGTTGCACGCCAAGGTTCTCAACCCCAGAACACCCAGAGAGTAATGGAGTTGTAGAGAGGTGGAACCGAGTACTGAAAAACATGTTGTATCATGTCATTCAGAGAGACTCCAAGAATTGGGACAAATTGATCCCAATGGTTTCATGTGCTTATCGGGAAGTTCCCCATGAGGTAACCGGAGTAGCTCCGTTTCGTCTATTGTATGGAAGGAATCCCACGGGACCGCTTCTAATATTGCAGAGGACGTGGACGGGAGAAATGCCGGTGCCCGCAACATTAAGAGAAAGCCCCGCTAAGTATTTACAGCAACTTAAGGAGCAGCTCGAGACGGCCGCTAATATTGCTGAGCTAACTGGTGCAACTCATCAGGAGAGTTACGCCAGTGCCTATAATCGCAGCACCAGGCTCAAAGCTTTTAACGTTGGCGACCAGGTTGTGGTTTTCGACAATGATCGGAATTGTAAGATGTCACCTAAATGGCTAGGCCCATTCACAGTGGTTGGACGTGAGCGCGAACACTCTTACCGCGTTGAAACATCTGAGGGAAAGGTGAAAAGTGTCCACGCCAACAACATTCGACCTTACTATACAAGGGTCAGTCATATTGGGGTAGTCTTCGATGAGGACCATGATTTTGGGGAGGTGGAATATGCTCCACAACCAACCACTATAAAGCGGGAAGAGCTAGTGCTAACGAGCGAGAAGGTTGCTCACTTTGATGCTGACGCGCAGGCGGAAATACAGGCGGTGTTCCAAAGACATTGCACACTCTTTGACGGCACCCCGGGTATAGCGAAGGTAGACGAACATAGGATAGAAATAGAACCGGGCCACCAGCCAAAAAAAGTGTTTCCTTATCGGGTGCCGGAACTATTAAAGAAGGAAGTCAGCCGGCAAGTTGACGAACTTTTGACTTGGAAGTTGATCTACCCCACAGAGAGTGAGTTTGCACACCCGGTAGTATGCGTCGGAAAAAAGGATGGGACTATCCGCATGTGTGTGGATTACAGGGCGTTAAATGCCGTCACCAAAGCGGATGCGTTCCCTATGATGAATCCTGAGGAATTGATTTTCCGAGTAGGCAGAGCGCAGTTCATTACGGTAGTGGACCTTAGACGCGGGTACTGGCAGGTACCGATGGAAGAGAAGAGTCAGAAATTCACCGCGTTTGTAACGCACGAGGGTCAGTACGCATGGAAAGTGATGCCTTTCGGGCTAAAAAATTCCGCGGCAACCTTTCAAAGAATGGTGAATAAACTCTTGTCGCAACATCAAATGTATGCCACGGCCAGTGCTGGGCAGTATCGAAAATACATGTATCTTAGATACTATCTTATATATTCTTTCAGTGTCTTGTATCTGTATCGCGATACGTCTTGAAAGACGTGTATCAGTATCTGTATTTTCGATACATTGAAGAATGTATCGAGTATCTTAAGATACAAGATACTGATGTCGGAACATCACCGCGCGACACTAGAAATACTGGCAGAAGTCCGCTGCTCAAGCAGGTACTGCCGCCACTAAGCTTACAACGCTTATAACCACCCGCCACGGCGGCCTAGTGGTTAATGCGCTCGACTGCTGGCCTGTAGGTCGCGGGATCGAATCCCGGCCGTAAAGGCCGAAATCCGATAGCGGCGTTATACTTGAGTCCCGTGCAGTACTGTACTTAGACTTAGGAGCATCTTAAAGAACACCAGATGGTCTAAACTTTCAGAGCCCTCCAGTACGGCATCCCTCATAATTATATCGTGGTTTGGAGATGTAAACCTCAACAATTATTATTGTGACCGTCCCCACGAGCTCTTTCATGACATTTTCCACAAGCAGTTAAATTTCCAGTGTGTGATCTTACTTGGTAGGCTGACGACACCTTTTGCTGAGAAACATCGTAACTAATAATGTTACAGCACGATTCGCTCTATGATATATATATATATATATATATATATATATATATATATATATATATATATCCTTTCTTGGTCACATTGTTTTTTTCGCTGTCACAAATCACAAGGTAATTCGCGCAATCAATGTCAAGAGTATGAGTAGCGGAGGTATCCTGCGACACTTTGTACCGCTACGATGTCTGGAATTCTCTCGTAGAGAGAAATTATTACAAAAATTGGACATTCGTGAATCTGTCGATGACGAGCGCTTTACGCGAGCACATAACTAGAATTTAGGAAGTCAATCAGAGCTGGTTTTGGGACGTTAAACCCCACAAATCAATCAGAATTTAGGAAGTCATTGCGGTTTTATGTCCTTTCTGTATAGAAGATCCGTCACAAAATATGTCGCTACGAGCGTTGTTACTCCTGTACACTTGTCCCATGGTCCGGTACTGCGCAAACGGTATACGCGTACGGACCAGGTTAAACTCAAAGTCGTAATTGCGGCATCGTGCCGAGGTTTTTGCATCACCATTTTTGTTATTAGGTGGGAAACCACTACCTGGTTGGCAAGTAGAGCATCGACTTCCATGAATTACAAAAACCACAAAAAACCGCCGACAGCTATAGCTTACACATAGCTGTCGTGTTTAGCAGCCAAAAGAGCCCCAGTCAGTTGTTTGGGAATGAAAACAATATAATTATAGCCAGAAAACAACAGTTGTTGAGATACTAACACATGTTTCATTCAAGTTAAACTTGGTTGGTCGCAGTTCTGAAATTCTAAAGCAAACACTCCTGTTCATAGGCTTTTTCTGCTGCATTATATATGTCTATAATATGAAATTTTATAAATGTATCGAAGTATCTTAAGATACAAATGGCAAGTATCGTATCGGATACAATTATTGAGGTGGTATCTTGTATCTGTATCCGAAATACTTCTTGCCCGAGTATCTTGTATCGTATCGCGATACAATTTCAAAGTATCTTTGCCCACCCCTGGCCACGGCATACCTTGATGATATTGCTATTTTTTCTAGCACTTGGAAGGAGCACTTAAAGCATCTCGACGTTATTCTTAATGTCTTAGAGAAGGCGGGACTGAAAGCCAGTCCGGAGAAGTGTCAGATTGCGCGTTCCCATATACATTACCTGGGGCATATTGTCGGTTCAGGGACACACGCACCAGACCCTGAAAAAATAGCAGCGATTAAGAACCTGGTACCACCGCGCACCAAAAAGGAACTACGCAGCCTGTTAGGACTGTGCGGTTACTATCGCGAGTACGTCCGAGGATATGCAGAGGTGACGAGCCCGCTCACGCTGTTAACAAAGAAAGCGGTACCTAATAAGATACCCTGGCCGGAGGAAGCTCAGGCAGCATTTGAGATGCTCAAACAATCTTTGTGCGAG
>CM023487.1:92434909-92471077 GCA_013339685.2 Hyalomma asiaticum
CTTGTCACCAGCCTATTGCGGTTCCTGCAGCCTGCTGTTCCGGGTCATCCATGCGGCGGCTTGGCTCCTGCCTCCAGCCCTGCAAACACCACCAGTCAGCTTGGCCTGCCTTGCAACATGGGCAGTCGCTCTCGGCGGCTGAGCGTTCCACTCAAGCTTTGGCCCGCGGCCCGTGTGTGGTCACTCCGGCCCCGTTCCCGGCTCTCAGCTGTTTCGGTCCGCCATTCCGGTCAGTGCACAACACAGCGACCTCGGTAGCTGCTGCGCGCAAATCACAGCCACGTGCGCCTCGCACGTTCTCGGCAGCCTACTTCTCCTGTCCGATGAACTTCAAGCAGGCTGGAGGCACCAGCTGTGCAGCCTGCCCCCTTTGCTCCGTGACTGCTGACCTCGGCGGCTGTGAACTCTCACTGGTGTGTGCGACCTTGTGTGAGAAAGGCAAGACATGAACTTGAAGTTCGAAGTTTATTTCATTAATTCAAGCATGCATATCTTATCCCGTGGTACAGCGGGAAAGGGTGGCGAAAAGGCAACTCAATGCCTGACAATGCGGCAATCCACGCCCAGACCACGATATTGCACAACATTCAGCATGTCAGTCTATGTGATACATCAATAAAACTTGCTGCTGGGCGAGTTGGTTCATACTTGGTAAATAAACTATGGAAGCGCAACACAAAACACGGACTCAGAAGACTCGGACGAGCGCAAACTTTCAACTAACTTTATTTTTCGTCGTGTCAATATGTAAGCCATACATCACGTGGTCACAATGCTAAGCGCAGTTGTCACTGTACAAATCACAACACACCGCGCAGGAATCTCTTTTCACCTTGCAATAAGGAAACCGACGACTGGCTAACACACGCGTCACCTCTAGTAGATATATGAAAGGCTTCCAATAGTTCCCGTGCCGTGCTATCATGGCTACGGCCCAAAACTCGTATCGCATGGAAATTTGGTAGTAAGCCAATTCCTGCTCAAACATTTAAATGAGCTAACAGTCGACGACCCCTTTGCTACCAAGAGCTCAGAGGACGTTGTGCGGTTTCTACAGGATAAAAGGCCTATTGACTATATGTTCTCCATTGATGTTGAAGATTTATTTTATTCAGTACCTCATGGACAGTTATTTGTAGCGGTACGTGAGTGCATCGAAGCCGGTGGGGTCATTGACTTTCAAAACAGCGCGGGTTTGTCGGTGAATGACTTCATGTCGTTACTTGAATTTTATCTTCGCTCTACATTTGTAACCCATGAGAACCGCTTTTATCTACAACGTCAAGGGATTTGTATTGGGTCCTGTGTGGCGCCTGCTTTGTGCAACATATTTTTATCAGACGTGGATCGTGCACTGTCCAGCATCCTAGAGGTAACTAATGTTATTAAAGTTTTTAGATATGTAGACGATTTTTTAATTCTTTTAAAGAAACCCACTGATTTTAATCTTGACAAGTCTCTTCTTTTTATCCTTGACGCGTTTCAGCAGTGCGGTAAGGGTTTGACTTTTACCCATGAAATCCCTTTCAATGACTCCCTGCAATTTTTAGATTTACGGCTTCGTTTAGGCACTCACGTTTGTTGGTCTTACAGCCCACGAGCGCAGAAAGGACTGCTGTCATATGATTTCGCACAGTCGAAATTAGTTAAGCGGGCGATCGTGAAGCTTTGTCTGGGGTCTGCGCTTGCGAAATCATGCTCACATGCTATGCAGGACAGTTTCAATAATCAAGTAAGGCGAGTATTGGAAGCCGGATACCCTTGCACGCTCGTAACGGCAGTCGCCGAGGTCCTCCTGCGGGAGACAAAAGCACCCCGTTCCGGCAAGACACCCGGGCCGAAATCCAGGAGCCGCCCGGTAGTGATGCCCTACATGCACCGCACTTCTCACAATCTGAAGAAGGTTGCGGGCAGGCACGATGTGCCGATGGTTTTTTCAGCCCCGCGCAAGCTGGCAAAGCTCTGCCCGAAAATATCTGAGGCTAAGAAGACTCCTGGAGGTTGTGGCAAGAAGCACGAAATGCCTTATGGAGCCTGCGCGGTAGGAGTCATCTATGAGATTCCACTTTCATGTGGCAGGACTTATGTCGGGCAAACCGGAAGGTGCGTTAACGTTCGTGCAAGGGAACATGAATTATCCATAATTAATAAAGAGAACGCGCATTTACCTGCGCATGTCCGGCATTGCATGTGCGTACCAAATTTCCATGCGATACGAGTTTTGGGCCGTAGCCATGATAGCACGGCACGGGAACTATTGGAAGCCTTTCATATATCTACTAGAGGTGACGCGTGTGTTAGCCAGTCGTCGGTTTCCTTATTGCAAGGTGAAAAGAGATTCCTGCGCGGTGTGTTGTGATTTGTACAGTGACAACTGCGATTAGCATTGTGACCACGTGATGTATGGCTTACATATTGACACGACGAAAAATAAAGTTAGTTGAAAGTTTGCGCTCGTCCGAGTCTTCTGAGTCCGTGTTTTGTGTTGCGCTTCCATAGTTTATTTACCAAATATGTGATACATAAATGCAACAAACGAAGCGTGTACCTTTTTTGAAGACGATAGTCTTTCTTGGGATACTTCACCGCAGAAATTTTGGTCTGTCTGTGTGTGTGTCTTTCCTGCTGCGAAAGGTGAACCCCTTCCTCAACGACCACCCAGCTTGAACTGGTGGCTTCCTCCATACTTCTCAACACAGTCGGCCAAAAAGCAAATATTGCGCATATCTGAGGCGCAACATCAATACGTAAGTATTAGACGGTGTGTTCCTTTAGTAGAAAATACATAGATGCGTAATTCTAAAGAGCCTAGTGCTTGTTAGGATGCGCAAAAGCGGACGTTTCCTGTACTAGGCAAGCTTCTTGCGTTTCCCGAAACCATGGCCAGATGGCGCCCTTATCTCACAGCAGAACGATAATAGATAAAATAAATAGACGAGGAAAAAAAATTAGCTGTGAAAATATGTGTGATTCGGGAAAAGAAATGGTTGTAAACGAAAAAGAAATAAAGCTAGAGCTTGGTGGCCCGGCCACCGCCCCGTTATAAAGGGGACGCTCCTAATATCCATCCATCCATCCATCGTGCCGAACGGAAGGCAGAGGAACGGCCGCCCGCCACTCCGGCCGGTCCCTTTCTCTCCTCGCGTCTCTTCGTTTTCCCTCTCGCTTGCGCATCTCCTCGGGGAAATAGAAACACGCGAACCGGGACTCATGTAGTACGGCCGGTAGAAGGCTATCGTCTTTCGACGACATTTGCAGCGAAGCACGGAGATACGTGGCCAATTTTTTTTTGATGATTGCTCCTGACCGGCTTTCATTCATTATGCTCATGGCCATTGGGTTAGAGTTGAAAAACCAAGGAATCAGGTGTGTTAGTTTCTGCTTGACGTAGTTGGTCCGAATCCTTTCACTGTAATAGGTGGTTTTCCTAAGGCTATACATGTGTGTCTTCCGGGAGTAAGTATTGTTGAATATATCTGTGTTCGATTTAATTTGAGTGTAGATGACTGACGCTAGCTTTTTATAAAATATATTTTCGAATATTAAGACGCTGTGCTTATGGAAAAGTTGGGCAGAAGGCGTTCGGCGCGGAACATTTTCGATTATACGCAAGATCCTTTTTTGCAGCCTGTGAATACTATCTTTATTTGTTTTTGTTGTAGTGTCGCAGATTAATAGGCAATAATGTATGCGCGAGTAAACTAAAGTGTAGTAAAGCTGCTTTGTCACCCAAAGGGGCAATAAGCATCTAGTTTTGCCAATCATGCCAATGGACCGTGATATGTGGGTGCGAAGATTATCTATGTGATTGGACCAACTCAATGTTTCGTGAAAAATAACGCCTAAGAACTTTTAAGTCTGAACGCGTTAAATCAAAGCTCCACGGAATGTGAGCTGCGTATTGCGGAGTATACAATGGCTTCGTGGTCGAAAGTAATGTTTTCTTTATGTTTAATTCCAACTGATTTGTTCTCAGCCACAATGGCGCATTGCTAAGCCCAAGGTTCGCTACTTTTGCTAGATTAAACATATCTAGATTAAACAAACTCGCGTCAAGGACTGCGACAACTTCGCTTCTCCTTGCTGTGTGACATCCATTCCCGAGACCTTGCCCGGTTGAAGACGACGCTACCATTTCGGACATTGCCCTGCTGCTTAGCCGCTCTGTGGCTTTGTCAACCTTGCCGTGTGCCCTCGGTCAGCCTCCTGGGCAGGCCGGCCTTGGTCTTTAGGAGGGGGATGTGGGAAACGAGACGGCGCCCATTTGCACCTCGTCCCACAAGCTAGCCTGTGGCGTAGGCCCTGTGCCATATCGGTTGTCAGGAGCCGCCACGAAACGGCGTGTGATTCAATGTTAGCGCTCTCTTAGCGCGCCGGTCCGCCATTCCTGTGCAGCATCCTCTCAGGTGCTTTTACTCCTGGCTCCATGTCGTCACGCTAGCTAACGTCATCGGGATGAGCACTGATTGGCCCCCCACGTCGGCCCCTCTTCACGTGAGCTATCACGCGCTTCGCGTCCAGTGCGCGCGCCTGCTTGCGCCAGATATGGTGCTTACGAGACCCGCGACGAGGTGGTTACGCGAAGCCTCTGGCACGCTTCATCTCGTTCGTGCGCTTGGCGGACCCTTGCCCACGGGCACCTCTGGTTAGCCGTAAGCGCTACGGGCACGCGTACTCGATCGGCACTGCGGTGAGCCCTTTTGCCCGCAAGCCGTGACTGTCGCACCGTGTTGCATCGTGCGCGTCAATAAAGCCCTCGTTCGCTGACAAGCCTTGGTGGTGCCTCCTCCGAGCCGTGCCGGAGAGTCGACGAACCCGGTGGAGTAGCGCCGCGTCTCGGACCGCGCTCGCAGGGTAAGCCGGGGGGGCAAACTCACAACCCATGACTGGACTTGTGCTACACGTGAGGAATTACCATTAGGGTCATTCCACGCCAAACGTCCCAGACATAGCGCTCGACCCTCTCCAATTGTATTGTAAAAAATTGTGGACGTTCATATCAGTGCGCTATTTGCCCTCGGAAAGTATTTTTCGGAAAAAGAATTTTTTTTGTCTATTACAGTGATTTGAACTTTGCCGTTGTGAGTGAAGCCTAGGTTGCGAAAGAATACTCTAAAAAATACAATACTTCACGGAACACCTTAAATATCTGCTATTTGCTTGAAAAGCAATGACACTATCTTATTATCACCAATTGATGAACACTACTACGCCTCACGATGTGCTTTGTGGTGAAGCAATGCTGCAATTCTGCGCCTATTTTGATTATTTTTTAAAAAAATTCTACGAATATTGCAAACACAATAGGACAATCACATGGCTGGATAGTTGGTAGTAATCGTGTCATAATGTATTCAAGTCGACGACCGAGTAGTTTAGAAGTGGAAGGGGCGCAAACATTGCAAAATGTGTGAAATGCCCCATGTTCAGGCACATATAGAGATGTGATGCGGTCCAAGTAAAAATGCACGCTTGAAGTCATTTGGAAGAGTAAACAAAGGAGACTTAGTTCTGAAAGTTTAATTGGAGTGTTTTCTGTGTTAGGCGGGAAACAAAAATTTACGTTGAGTGTTCGGGGCGTGCCTGGGCGCGGGCCCGTAAGTCCGCTTCACTGCGTCGCCACACTTTCTTGGGGCAATGGAAACATGCGGCGCCTACGCAGGTGGCAAGATCGTGTGCTGCTGTGAGTTTTCACGTTGCTGAAACTTGCAAACAGTGTACATGGCTGACAGAAGGTTTCGGAAAGGCACTAAAGGCTGCCGGTTAGTAGTCTCCAGCTAGCACACAAGACCAAAAAGACGTCTTATTGGGGGATTAACGTCCTACTTCGCGTGGGTGACGTCTCAAAGACGTCAGCCACGCGAACTAAGCGGGAGCGACATCAGAGGGACAATGAATCCGTCTTCGAGACGTGCTACCCGAGACGGAAAGTAGACGTAGAAGAATACCCCCCCCCCTCTCCACCGGAGATAAAAACGCAGGGCATGGCTCAAAGCGTCGCCGGGCGTCGGCACAATACACGGCGCCGAGATGTCGTCAGCTGCAATGGGGCCGGGAGGGAGGCGCCAGAATGTCTGGCTCCTTCTCGCCTGTCGTTGTGGAGATGAGGCGAGATGGCGCAGGCTGGCGCAGACACGCGGAGACGCGAAGCAATGGCAGCGAACCGCGTTTGCGTGGTTGACGGTGGAGTCAGTGTAGTAAAGTTGTTGGCGGCTGGCTCTTCCTTCGTTTCTGGAGAAAATTCCGTTACCGTGCTGCAGCTGCTGCGTGTGTTTGTGTGGTGGCATTATGTTCTTTCTACTTTCCTCCTTGCGTTAACCCTGGTTCAATCCCGGCGCTTCTGTGACTGGATCCCGTAACACCACTAACTACGTCTCGCCGAAAATAAATGTAAGTACCACATTTGAATGGCTTAGCATGATGCCTGTGAGATCACTCATGTGTTCCGCGGATAGGGGAAATCGGTCTGACAGATACAAGGAGCATTAATGCTATGTAAGCTCTAAGATAGTTGGCGCATTAAACACAAAGCAACGCAACTGTGGTTTTATTATTGAGATCACCGTGTATGAATGCATTCTGAAACTTTCTTAGGTCTATGTGCGTGTTTAGCCTGATTAGTGAGTAAGGAGTGCACTGGCTTCGTTCCCACCATCCTGTCATTTGGTCGTTACGGGTAGTGAGTGCAGCGCCTGTACAACAATGTGGGATAGTAGTAATTTACTCGTGTCTTACACAGACGAATACATGCATGCGTAATCGCGTGTTGTAGGGCAAGCGTTGCCGCGCGTTCTTTCGCTGTGGCATTGCAGTCGTGAGATTTCAGTTCGGGGCTGTGAAATTTACGTGCGTGTGATGTGGATGTGAAAATCGCGCACTGTTTGTTATGGCATGTCAGCAGAACTGCCACAGGCAATCACGACGTCTTATGGTGGTGGAATGACTTCTTGCAGCTCAGCATTCATATGAGCATGAGTGTCGTTGTGCTCGTTCTCGGTCATATTGCTACGAAGCGACCATAGTATCTGGGTATGGCTCATACCATCGATGAAGAAGAAGACGAAGACGGGACTGGCTGATGCGCGGACTGTTCACCATCTTGGCTGTTGCCTGGTTAAAGCCTCCCTGTAAATACATTGTAAATAGCCATCCTCTGTGTCTTTCTCGTAACATCTTTGTGGTGGAGGTGCTGGTTGTTCCATGTCCCCAAAACGGAGCTCCGCAACGGCCGCCTCATCACGGGTCTGACCATGTCACACGGTGAAGGCCACCTGGCCCTTCCGCGGTCTCCGCGTCGTCCACCTACGTAGTCCTACCTCCTGCCCGTGACCCCGGCGTCTTTTCCGGCCAGGATGGGGTTGATGTCGACAAGTGGCTCAACCTTTATGAACGCATCAGCGCCAGCTACAGGTGGGATCCCACCATTATGCTGGCCAACGTGTTTTTCTACCTCGATGGCCCGCCACGGGTGTGGCTCGAGACGCACGAAGCTGACATAACCAGCTGGGAGTCGTTTAAAGAACAAATTCGCGACCTTTTCGGTGATAGCACTGGCCGGCAGACCGCGGCACGTAATCAACTTGCGACTCGTGCACAGACATCCACCGAATCCTACGTCGCGTACATTCAAGACGTTCTCGCACTTTGCCGCTTGGTTGACGAAAACATGCCCGAATCCGACAAGGTTTCCCATGTGCTCAAAGGCATCGCAGACGACGCCTTTAACTTGCTCGTCTACACACATGTTGACACGATCGAAGCCATCATCAAAGAATGCCGGCGGTTTGAATAAGTCAAGAGCCGCCGTATAACGCAGAAGTTCGCCCGGCTTCCCAACACGGCCGCAACTTCGTCGTGTGATGCGATTCGCCAGCCGCCTACGTATGACAACGTCACGCGCATTGTTCGTCGCGAGCTCGAAGCAGCCTGTCCTGCACCTGTTCAGCCACCTGTTTTTGCAACGCACTCAAGCGACCCCTCGCAGCCCTCTGTGTCTCTCATTCAAGCTGTCGTCAGGCAGGAGTTTGCTAACCTTGGTCTTCCACTAGCGTGTCCCGTGTCTCGTCCAGATACTCGCCCTTATTTTACGGGGCCCGCTCGTCGATCCTTTACCTCCACGTCGCCCCGCCGTAACCTCGCGAAATGGAGAACGCCCGACGATCAGCCCATATGCTTTTCCTGCCATCAAGCCGGACACATTTCTCGTTACTGCCGTCGCCGTTGGACCTACCCTCCACGACAGACCTTCCATACCTACATGCGCTCTCCTCCAGCCAGACAGTCAGCGCCTAATTCACCTACGTACTCATCGTCGACCTCCCACGAGCCTTTTACCGCCGATGCCAACGATGTTCGCCGCTTCTCCGTTCCCCGTCGCCGCAACGCCGCCAATCCCGCTCTCCGCAGCCTCTACGCTTTTCCTCTCCGACCTTCTCTGGACGCTCCCAGCCGGAAAACTAGATAGTGCAGCTTATAGAGGTGAAGCTGCATTACCACCGTCGCTCGAAAACCCTCTACTGACGCTCCCGACGCACCACAGCCTTCTGAAAGTAAACGTCGACAATGTTCCTGTAACAGCCCTTATCGATACTGGTGCGCACTGCCTCTTTACACCGCCGTCTGAAGAAGATTATGACGCCGTCTACGACGCCGACAATACGTGTTGCCGATGGAGGTGATGTTCACGTCATAGGAATGTGCTCTGCCCGTGTAAGCATTGCCGATCGTCACACTGTCGTACTTTTTGTTATGGCATGTCAGCAGAACTGCCACAGGCAATCACGACGTCTTATGGTGGTGGAATGACTTCTTGCAGCTCAGCATTCATATGAGCATGAGTGTCGTTGTGCTCGTTCTCGGTCATATTGCTACGAAGCGACCATAGTATCTGGGTATGGCTCATACCATCGATGAAGAAGAAGACGAAGACGGGACTGGCTGATGCGCGGACTGTTCACCATCTTGGTTGTTGCCTGGTTAAAGCCTCCCTGTAAATACATTGTAAATAGCCATCCTCTGTGTCTTTCTCGTAACATCTTTGTGGTGGAGGTGCTGGTTGTTCCATGTCCCCAAAACGGAGCTCCGCAACGGCCGCCTCATCACGGGTCTGACCATGTCACACGGTGAAGGCACACCCTTCACACTGGCCCTTCCGCGGTCTCCGCGTCGTCCACCTACGTAGTCCTACCTCCTGCCCGTGACCCCGGCGTCTTTTCCGGCCAGGATGGGGTTGATGTCGACAAGTGGCTCAACCTTTATGAACGCATCAGCGCCAGCTACAGGTGGGATCCCACCATTATGCT
This sequence comes from Hyalomma asiaticum, assembly GCA_013339685.2. Classification (NCBI taxonomy): domain Eukaryota; kingdom Metazoa; phylum Arthropoda; class Arachnida; order Ixodida; family Ixodidae; genus Hyalomma; species Hyalomma asiaticum. The sequence goes on from CM023487.1 coordinate 92,444,212, forward strand.
GGCCAACGTGTTTTTCTACCTCGATGGCCCGCCACGGGTGTGGCTCGAGACGCACGAAGCTGACATAACCAGCTGGGAGTCGTTTAAAGAACAAATTCGCGACCTTTTCGGTGATAGCACTGGCCGGCAGACCGCGGCACGTAATCAACTTGCGACTCGTGCACAGACATCCACCGAATCCTACGTCGCGTACATTCAAGACGTTCTCGCACTTTGCCGCTTGGTTGACGAAAACATGCCCGAATCCGACAAGGTTTCCCATGTGCTCAAAGGCATCGCAGACGACGCCTTTAACTTGCTCGTCTACACACATGTTGACACGATCGAAGCCATCATCAAAGAATGCCGGCGGTTTGAATAAGTCAAGAGCCGCCGTATAACGCAGAAGTTCGCCCGGCTTCCCAACACGGCCGCAACTTCGTCGTGTGATGCGATTCGCCAGCCGCCTACGTATGACAACGTCACGCGCATTGTTCGTCGCGAGCTCGAAGCAGCCTGTCCTGCACCTGTTCAGCCACCTGTTTTTGCAACGCACTCAAGCGACCCCTCGCAGCCCTCTGTGTCTCTCATTCAAGCTGTCGTCAGGCAGGAGTTTGCTAACCTTGGTCTTCCACTAGCGTGTCCCGTGTCTCGTCCAGATACTCGCCCTTATTTTACGGGGCCCGCTCGTCGATCCTTTACCTCCACGTCGCCCCGCCGTAACCTCGCGAAATGGAGAACGCCCGACGATCAGCCCATATGCTTTTCCTGCCATCAAGCCGGACACGTTTCTCGTTACTGCCGTCGCCGTTGGACCTACCCTCCACGACAGACCTTCCCTACCTACATGCGCTCTCCTCCAGCCAGACAGTCAGCGCCTAATTCACCTACGTACTCATCGTCGACCTCCCACGAGCCTTTTACCGCCGATGCCAACGATGTTCGCCGCTTCTCCCGTTCCCCGTCGCCGCAACGCCGCCAATCCCGCTCTCCGCAGCCTCTACGCTTTTCCTCTCCGACCTTCTCTGGACGCTCCCAGCCGGAAAACTAGATAGTGCAGCTTATAGAGGTGAAGCTGCATTACCACCGTCGCTCGAAAACCCTCTACTGACGCTCCCGACGCACCACAGCCTTCTGAAAGTAAACGTCGACAATGTTCCTGTAACAGCCCTTATCGATACTGGTGCGCACATATCTATTATGAGTGCCTCTTTACGCCACCGTCTGAAGAAGATTATGACGCCGTCTACGACGCCGACAATACGTGTTGCCGATGGAGGTGATGTTCACGTCATAGGAATGTGCTCTGCCCGTGTAAGCATTGCCGATCGTCACACTGTCGTACTTTTCGCTGTTCTTGCTCGCTGCCCACGTGACCTTACACTTGGCCTTGACTTCCTTTCCGAGCACTCAGCTTTAATTGACTGCTCTTCGGGAGTACTTCACCTCGATCTTCCTCTGCTCTCAGATATTCCTGAAACGTCTATCAGCCGCCTAAGCTCCACCACTTTTGTTCGTTTACCGCCTCGGGCCGTCACGTACGTGTGCTTGTCGTCGAACCCACCCGTTCCTGACGGCGACTACATCGTGACCCCTATAACTGACGTCCGCCTGACCCGCCATGTTACTGTGCCGCATACCGTCGCCACAATAGCAGACAACTGTGTGTTCCTCCCGCTCCTAAATTTTGGCCCCACCCCCGAAGTGTTGCCTCAACGGATGTCGCTTGCCCAGCTTGCAGCTGCGACGGACCACGACATCACTGTTGTTGCCGCAACCATTCCTGACCAACCTGCAGTTACACGGTCACCTGATTGCGACGACAGCATTTTTCGAAAAATGATTGGGTCAGACCTCCTTCCCCACCAGGCCGACGCTCTCTGCCAGCTTTTGACATCGTACAGCGACATCTTCGACGTTCACGATCGACCCTTGAGCCAGACGAAGATTGTCACCCACCGCATACATACTGGTGACTCTTTGCCCATTCACCGCCGCCCTTACCGTGTATCCGCAACGGAACGTGACGTGATCCAAAAAGAGGTCGCCAAAATGCTTGCGAAGGACATAATCGAACCATTATCTAGTCCTTGGGCCTCACCCGTCGTATTAGTTAGGAAAAAAGACGGTTCCTGGCGTTTCTGCGTTGATTATCGACACCTAAACAAAATCACCAAGAAGGATGTGTACCCTCTTCCTCGTATTGATGACGCCCTCGACCGCCTCCATGGTGCCGCTTTCTTTTCATCGCTAGACCTTCGATCTGGTTACTGGCAAATTGCCGTAGATGACATGGATCACGAAAAGACCGCCTTTGTTACCCCCGACGGTCTCTACCAATTCAAGGTCATGCCATTCGGCCTCTGTAACTCACCAGCAACATTCGAGAGAATGATGGACACGCTCCTTCAAGGGTTTAAGTGGCAGACGTGTTTGTGCTACCTGGACGATGTAATAATCTTCTCGCCGTCTTTCGAAACACACCTGGAGCGCCTCTCGACGATCTTGAATATTTTTCGGCGAGCTGGCCTCTAGTTGAACTCCTCGAAATGTCTCTTTGCTCTTCGTGAAATTACCGTGCTGGGCCACCTTGTTGACGCTTCCGGAGTTCGACCAGACCCAGCGAAAGTACACGCTGTCACGAGCTTTCCTGTTCCACGCTCTGTCCATGATGTTCGAAGCTTCGTGGGCCTGTGCTCCTACTTCCGTCGTTTCATCAAAAACTTTGCGGCACTTGCTCGTCCCCTCACTGACCTTCTGAAGCACGACGTCCCGTTTTCTTGGGGTCCTCTACAAGCCGACGCCTTCTCTCAGCTAATTGCAGCACTAACCACTCCACCTATCCTTGCACACTTTGACCCAGATGCACCCACAGAATTGCGCACGGATGCTAGTGGGTACGGCATCGGTGCAGTTTTGGCACAGAAGCAACAAGGCGTTGAACGTGTCATTGCTTACGACAGTCGTCTTCTATCGAAACCGGAGCGCAACTACTCGATTACCGAAAAGGAATGCCTTGCCCTTGTTTGGGCGGTTTCTAAATTCCGTCCTTACTTATATGGCCGCCATTTCCGTGTTGTTACCGACCACCACGCTCTTTGCTGGTTATCTTCCCTGAAGGACCCTACTGGACGACTTGGCCGGTGGGCTTTGCGCCTACAGGAGTACTCCTACTCGGTTGCGTACAAGTGTGGTCGCCTCCATCTCGACGCCGACTGCCTGTCGCGCTACCCTGCTGACCCACCGGACGAGTCAGACATCGAGCCTAGCCCCCGCGTCATGTCTGTGTCTCAGTTTCTTCGTATTGGTGACGAACAGCGGCAAGACGCTTCCTTGCGGTCGCTCATTGGCCGCCTCGAATCTGCACCAAACGACGCGTCGTTCCGCATGTTCGTCCTCCTAGATGGAGTACTCTACCGTCGTAACGTCCAACCAGATGGCCCTGAACTTCTCCTCGTCGTGCCTCAACATCTGCGCGCATCGGTCCTTCGTGAGCTGCACGACGAACCCACTGCTGGCCACCTTGGCGTATCTCGCACGTACGACCGTGTTCGCCGCCGCTTCTTCTGGCGTGGTCTCGCCCGGTCTGTTCGACGCTACGTGGCCTCCTGCGAAAAATGCCAACGTCGGAAGCGACCTGCCGCACCCCCTGCCAGACTACTTCAACCACTGCCCGTGCCGACCGAACCGTTCTTTCGTGTTGGTGTCGACCTTCTCGGCCCTTTTCCCGAGTCAAACTCCGGCAACAAATGGGTCGCCGTTGCTATAGATCATGCAACCCGGTATGCTATCACTAGGGCTCTTCCGACCAGCACTGCTACGGACGTCGCCGACTTCTTGTTGCGTGACGTTATACTACACCACGGTGCCCCTCGCCAACTGCTCACAGATCGTGGCCGCGCATTTTTGTCGCGAGTAATCGACGATCTCTTGCGATCCTCCTCCACGCAGCACAAGTTGACCACCTCCTACCATCCCTAGACAAATGGTCTCACCGAGCGCCTCAATCGTACCCTCACGGACATGCTTTCCATGTACGTTTCGTCTGACCACCGCGACTGGGACCTGGCCCTACCGTACGTCACTTTCGCCTATAATTCCTCACGCCATGACACCGCCGGTTATTCTCCATTTTATATGCTTTTCGGCCGCGAACCGACCTTACCACTGGTCACCCTACTTCCGGATGTTACCTCGCCGCTATGTGCCTAGCGAATATGCTCGTGATGCCATCGCTCGTGCCGACCACGCGCGTCAAGTCGCCCGCTCGCGGCTGTGCGCCTCGCAAGCAAGCCAGAAGCGCCTTTATGACAGCCGCCATCGCGACGTTGCCTTCTCACCCGGTTCCTTAGTACTACTATGGTGTCCTTATCGACGTGTTGGCTTGTCCGAAAAGCTGCTATCAAGATACACGGGTCCTTACCGCATCGTCCGCCAAGTAACGGACGTTACCTGTGAGATTGTCCCCGTCTCCCCGACTCTGTCTACTGCAGCTCCTCCCACCGACATAGTTCACGTGACCAGACTGAAGCCTTACTACCTCCCGTCTGACGACCGAGTTTAAAGTGCGCCGAGACGGCGCTTCTACCACCGGGGGTAATGCTACGAAGCGACCATAGTATCTGGGTATGGCTCATACCATCGATGAAGAAGAAGACGAAGACGGGACTGGTGATGCGCGGACTGTCCACCATCTTGGTTGTTGCCTGGTTAAAGCCTCCCTGTAAATACATTGTAAATAGCCATCCTCTATGTCTTTCTCGTAACAATATTTAAACTTTGTCAGAGGCATGTGACTCGTTTGCGAATGTTCGTTATTATTATTTCTCTTTGTCCACGCTGTTGCGGTTTTCTGCATTTCGGGGTTCGTCATTCTTGCAGACCGCAAATACCAAAACAATTACACGACCTGTTATCTGGTTCCATAATATTGTTACAGGGACGCTGTTGTGCACAGTAGATTTATGGTATGCCATAAGCTGTCCAGTGTTTCACGTGGTACGGACAGGGGAGTGAAGACTTGAACCAGGTTGCAGGGCTGGTAGCGCAGGACAGAGGTGATAAGGGGACGAACAACGAACTAAATTAATACTTCGGGCTATGGGTGAGCGGCGTGTTACGACGACCTATACATGAACGTTTGGACGTATTTTGTTTATTTTTATTATATATTACGGGCGCCGCGAGATTGTCCGGTGCCGGGATCTAGCGGTGCATGCCTATACCTATCCATAATCACAAGAGGCGTGCAGGACACGGACACAAGGAGAGCAGTGACCACCACGAACGCCGACTAACAACTGAGGCACAGCACAGAGGCGAAAAAGAAAGATGACACACAGCTTATCTGCGCATGCTCGGAATGGTAGCGCCACCTGTCAAACACGCTGTTGTGCACAGTAGATTTATGGTATGCCATAAGCTGTCCAGACGTGCCGGTCTTCGCGATAGTTGTCTATCGGAGAGCGATGTTGTCTATCGGAGAGCGATAGACAACTCCTAGGGAGTTGTCTATCGCGTTGTCTAACAACTCCTAAGGAGTTGTCTATCGCGAAGACCGGCACGTGTAACCGTTTGACAGGTGGCGCTACCATTCCGAGCATGCGCAGATAAGCTGTGTGTCTTCTTTCTTTTTCGCCTATGTGCCAACGTCAATCTACATCGGTCGCGAAAGTTGGAACGAAAAGTGGTCTGAAACCTATTGCCACAAACATCAACACCTTGTGACGATTGATGCGCTACTAGGTGAGGAGGGGACAAATAACGAGAACGAAAAATTCAATTAAACGTTTGTTTACAAAATCTTTAATACATACTGTCACAAAATAAATTCTTAGATTACTTTATAAAATTTTAGGTTTTCTATATATTGTTGACTGCGAAATTTTTTGTTTATTTCCAGAAACAGCGGGCGCATGCAGGCAGTCTGGTAATGTGGGCTTGTGTTTGTCTTGCGCCCAACTCTGTGTGCCTCGCCAAGGGTTTTGCGCATTTTCGGGTGAAAGTGGCGTCGCTCGCTCTTGCGCAGTATGTTTGCGAGTGTCGTCCGTACACAATTTCCTCGTATAAGCGTTGTTTTCCAGTCGTGACACTTGGCAGAAGGTAATCTAACCCGTCGCAGCCGTTGGGAACCGTTTCAGTGACAGTTTTTTGCCAGAGCACGGACAGCATGCTGTCGCCCTTAGGGACGATAAGTCAGCCAAGCTACGCGAAGAAACGCGGCTCTGTGTGCGTCTGCAAGAGCAACCCTTTCACGCCGGGCATCTCACTCCATCGGTTTCCCCTCGATTCTGAAAGGTGAGTTTTCGAACTATTTCTCGTGAGCCATCGTAAAGACAACACACGAGTTCCGAAACCGACACGATAGCTTTCATGCAAAATGGCGGTGCATCCTGTCCTCGCTACTATTGTTACAATGAGTGCAGCGTTTCGTGTGTTTGACGAGGGCCTATTTAAACGGGGAGGCGCGACGGGCGCAATTAAGAGCGCTCATCACGTGTCCCCTCATGCCCGGCCATGGTCAGAGTCAAACACGCGAAGCGCTTCCAAGCTAGACTACGCCGATTGTGCCTGTTGTCAAGTTTTTCGTGTAGGAAAGCTGCCGTGTAGGTTTCGAAAAAGAGATATAGATGCTGGGTTCAGCTTTACATTAAATTGTATACTGTGCACGTCATGTTTCGTCTGTCTGCAAAGCCATTCCACGCCAGCAACTGGCGCTGCGTTGATAACAGTTGTTCTTATCTTCTGTATGCTTTTTTTACTGTGCAGGATTACATGTGGACCTTCTACTTCGTCTGCGTGTTCGTCCCTTGTGTGCGATGCTGTGAAAGTGATTGCATCTGTAAGTGTCCTTTTAGTTATATTGTTAGAGTCGAGCACTGTGGCTGAGGTGTGATACCATGCTTGTTTGACTGTTAAGTCGTGCAACGCATGATAACCTGCAGATGACTCATTTATTCTCAGTTGCTCTACCCTGGGTGTCGTGGTAGGGTTCATTTCACCCACACGCTTTAAACAATCTAGTTATTTAGATCAGCATGAACTGACACACTTGTAGTTTCACTTTCACTGTAGCATGCCTAGGGACAAATTATATGGTCAAGAAAATATCTAAGTGGTTTTGTCTTCTGTGTGCATAGCTTGGTTCCGGATCCTTGTTATTACCACATAATCAGCATTCATTTAGCTGCCCCTATGATTTTATCTTTCATGTGCAGAGGCAACTCCTCAAGAAGCTCGAAGATGTGCATCTGCGGCATTCACTTCCAGTCAAGACGTGCAGAACCCCGGCAACAATGGTGGCAACAGCGCAGCAGAAATTGAAATTCGCTTTACAGCAAGTGTGTGGTAGTTTTGCTGTGTTAATAGGGAATAGTAAATTTCCAACAGTATCATTTCTCATTCTATACGCAGGCACACCTTCACAGCCGTCACCAGCTGCCCTCCATTGTGCATGGAACTGCTATTGTCATGAGGAGCAGTCTTTTGGTGAAGAACTGCTTTTGAAGCAAGGTTACTTTCTACCGTAAGCATTTTAACAGGCTTGTCACACAGGAAAGGGAAGTGATGATTTTGCACCCTCTTCAAACTAATGTACAGAGACAAGTTTACCAATTCCTTTGGATGAGACAGGCCCATCTTCACCAGAGGCGATTATTCCGGAGGAGCATGGTCATCGCTACGAGTAGGATTAGTGATTTTGTCCTGATCTGTAGCTGTATGCTTACACTTCTCGAAAGCCTGCTTTATTGATCAGCGTTAGAGTTTAAAAAATCATAAAAATAGTGTATCTTTAGTTTGAAATTTTGTTTAAGATGTTAAAGCTCTTTTCAAGGCTGAGGAAAATGGCACAGCCAAGGACAATGAAGTATTAGGACATAAAGGCTTATGCGTACTGTCTATCACGTATACGTAATTTTTCCTGTGTTTAAAACGATTTCTCCTTGTATACAGAATTGAGGTGCTGTATTGGCATTTGAATATTCTGCTGGAAAAAAATACGCCGGATGTGCAATTATTTCAGCGTCTGCTTTGATTTATCTTTCTGAGAGCATCTCTGGCGTAAAGAAGAAATTAGTCGTGAAAGCAATATGCGGAGATGAGTAGAGTAGTGGCCTAACTGATGCTGCACAATTAGAGGTGCGTAGCATCTGTACTGCGTTTGGTGTAAGGTATCTACTTTCTTTCTTCCGCAAGATTACACTTTTCCCATTACTTCAGTTCATTTCAGTTCCGTTCAGTTTATTTTCCTTAAAGGCCCTGTTTATAGGGGTGTTACATAAGGGTTGGGGTACATAATGCAATTCGAAATACAAACGAATGTAAGAAATGTTGGAACTCTGTACAAACGAGAACACGCGTCATAAGAAATAAGTACAAAAGAAAAAAAAACATTAACATGGTAGCAGTAGAAAAACGTGGTAGCTGAACGTAAAAACTACTCGAAATGTTGCAGAAAAAGAACACTACAAATGAATACAACACTAAAAAAAATTATTACTGCAGAAATAAATAAGCGCGTTAAATCAGCTTGCACAAACAACGACAACTAATGTGGCAAAATAGAGGACGCAGCAGCGTTGAACACATGGTGGTTGTTTGTAGATACAACTTCGTGAGGAAGGGCATTCCAATCAGACGCTGTGCGAGAGAAAAATGAAGCAGAGAATGTGGTTGTGTGTGAACGTGGTTTTAAAACCTGTAGCGGATGACCAGTGCGTTGCGATATTCTTGCAGAGGGGTGATGTACGGCATGCGATTAAGTGAACTGTAGAAAAACATGAAAAAGACCGAGGCTGGCAATCTTACGACGGTGCACGAGTGACTGCAATTTAGATTTATCTTTTAGGGCAGATATGCTTACGTCATATGAGTGAATGTATCTTGCTGCTCGATTTTGAAATGATTCAAGCGCGTTGACAAGGTATTTTTGATGTGGGTCCCAGATTGGTGAAGCATATTCAACTTTGGGCCTGATTAATGATGTGTACGCGAGTAATCTGATATCCTCTGGGGCATGACGTAAACTACGCCTTAAAAATCCGAGTGAACGATTCGCCGATGATAGGATGTTGTTGATATGTGTGCCCCAGTTCAAATCGAAGGAAATTAAGACACCTAGGTACTTGTACGATGTGACCGTATCAATGGGGCTGTTGGCTATTGTATAGGAAGAAGGGATGGGGTTGTGACTACGGGTAAATGACATATTTTTACATTTTTTTGGATTGAGTGTCATTAGCCATCGGGAGCACCAGGATTGCACATGGTCAAGATTTTGTTGCAAGGTATCGGCGTCAGTAATATTGCTTATGGAATGATAAATCACGCAGTCATCTGCGAACATCCGAATTTTACATGTGACATGAAGGGGTAAGTCATTGGTGTATATCAGAAAAAGAAGTGGACCAAGGACAGACCCCTGGGGAACACCTGAAGAGACCGGAAGGAGGATGGAGGAATGATCATTAACGCTTACGAACTGCGAGCGGCTGATAAGGAATGCTTCAAGCCATTTGAGTACGTCAGAATTTAAGTTTAAGAAGGAAAGTTTATGTAACGAGTGTCGGTGAGAAACCTTGTCAAAAGCTTTTTGATAGTCGAGAAAGATAGCGTCCGTTTGTTTGTTGCAATCAAGATTCATATGAAGGTCGTGAATGAAAAGAGCCAGTTGGGTTTCGCAAGAAAGACCCTTACGAAACCCATGCTGTGCAGGATGAAAGAAATGATTAGCATCTAAATGATCCATAATGGGAGAGTAAATGACATGTTCCATGATTTTGCTCGGCAGACTGGTAAGGGAGATGGGGCGATAGTTTAATGGGTGAAGCCTATTACCTGTTTTGTAGATGGGAATGACCTTCAGGCAGGCAAGCAAAGAACTTTATTGCGATCCGGAGACGACGCTCACTCCCCCCTTAGGGGGCGACATCGGCGGGCCGCACCCACGACGGGACGGGGAGATGCATCTCCTCGGCCATGTCATGGGCTCCCTGGATAGCCCTTAGCTGGTCTTCTTTCTCTTTGCTGGTGAGGAGATATCGCCAGTCCTCCTCCGTAGAGGGAGACCCGGGGCTCTCGCGCAGTGCAGGACATTGTCACAGCATGTGTTGTAAGGTGCAACGCAGGTTACCACAGCGAGGGCAGCCCGGCTCTATGCCATCCATGTATTTAGAACATATAAGAGGAGAAGTATGCCTCCGTCTGTAAGAGACGTAAAGTGATAGACTGAGCTCTGTTTAGATGTGGATGCGGGAGGGGGAACTTCCGCCGTTCCAACTGATAGTGTTTACAAATTTCATGAAAGGTTAGGAGGGGATCTCGGTAGTACCAGTTTGCGTCCTCAGCCTCCGAGTGGTTCTCCCCGGCGTGGAATGTTAGACCTCGCGCCCGGGAGTGTGCCAACTCGTTGGCATTAAGGATGGTTCCGTGTACGTGTCGGCCAACGTCTGCCGGGAACTCCCCACTTTCCAGTCATGAGGGAGGCAGCCTACCGAGAGCGATTGAGCAAACAAGAGTCACAAAAATGCAGCAGATATAGCTTTAGTGTGTTTCAACAGTTTTGAATTAATACCGTCGATACCGGCACAGGACGAAAGCTTTAGGTTATCAATTAGTTTTGAAATACCATCCACGCTGAACGTAAAGGCCGGCATTCCAAATGTCATGTCGCTGGACAGTAATGCCAGAGGAGCATTGGTATCCTTAGTGAAAACTGAACGAACGCATTGTTGAAAGTGGCGGCACAGTTAGTATCAGACATAATGTCCCCCGAATCGTCAGCAAGTGTTACGGCGCGGACATGACTTGGGTTAATTACCTGCCAAAATTTCTTCGGGTTTTCTCTAAGTATCTTAGGTAAGTCATTATTGAAAAAATCGTGCTTGGCTCTTCGAACTGCAGATAAGTACGTTTTTTTCAGCAGAATAATATTTTTCCCAGGCGTTAGCATTCGTACTTAGTTTAGCAGCTCGGAAAAGCCTTTTCTTCTTGTTTTCTAGGCGCTTTAAATGGTTTGTGAACCACGGATTCTGACGGTTTTCGCGAAATGAAACTTTCGGTATATGTTTATCTGCTAAATAATTCATTTTACTTTTGAAGAGTTCCCAATTATCTTCAATAGATCGTTCGTGAAATTTGGACTCAAAGGAAGGTAGAAAGGCATTTAATTCGTCATTTATGGCCTGAAAGTTCCCTCTGTCGTACAGGCAAATTGTTTTGCTACATGTTGCACGTGATGGTGCGGAAAAAAAGAATGTGGCGTGAAGAACTTTGTGATCGCTAACGGGAGGAAGCAAGTTTAACGATGATAAACTGTCTGGATGATTGGTTAGTATAAGATCTAAGACGCTTGAACAACCACGCGAAACACGTGTAGGTTCAGAAACAAGCTGAGAGCGATTAAAGTTTAAACAAACATCGATGAAATCTCTAAGTAATAAAGAAATTGTTTTAGAAGTGTCTTAGCACATTTTTGAAAGCATTTACGTTTTATAAGAACAAACAAGCCACTGTTTGTTAGCGCGGCTGCTGTCATTGTTCGGATCACGCGACGCATAATTTATATGCCCTCATGATGGCTGAATGATTCTGATGAAAATGCGGCGTTACAGATAGAAAGGATAGAATAGAATAGCCCTCATGATGGCTGAATGATTCTGATGAAAATGCGGCGTTACAGATAGAAGGGATAGAATAGAAAGCCTACGCATACAGGGGAATATCTGCACTTCGATTGGGCACATCCTATTGGACAAAAACGATCTGTTACAACGTCACTGTTTAACCGCGCATACCGATTGTGTTCTACTTCCGACGCACGCAGAGCCAAGTTGAAGAGAGTGACGCAGGACTTGATCGGCAATGGCTACCCCAGCCGGTTTATAAAATCTGAAGAAAGGCGCGCAGCTGACCCCTCTGCCAGGGCAACGACAACGAAAAAGCGGGCTTCACTCCCCTGTGCACGAGGTGTGAGCGAGCCCCTTTCTAGAATATTCCAAGATTACGAAGTGAAAGTCTGCCACATCCCCTCAAGAAAGCTGAAACAACAACTCGTTCGAGTCAAAGACCGCCTTGAAAAGGAAAGATACCCTGGCGTCGTCTACAAAATTCCGTGCCAAGACTGCCAGGCGAGCTACTTAGGCGAGACGGGAAATTTTAAAAGAAGACTGCAGCAGCACCGTAATGATGTAGCCAAAAGGCACACGATTTCGAACGCCCTGGCAGAGCATAGTGAAAAAACTGGACACTGTTTTGTTTGGCAATCGGCTTCCGTTATCGAAAAAGAGAAGTTATCATCCCGCCTGCTCATCGAATCTTTTTGCATACAATCTACTACTAACACGATAAATCGGACACGGGGTCCACTCCTTGAGCTATACGCAAGCGCGTTGCGCCTTTCGCCGCATATATAATAAAGACCACCATGCATTCGTTCATTGTGAACAAGACACCCGTGCTGGGCGCCGAAACGTCAATTGTGTTGTTTTATTTTACTTGGCGAGTGTACGTTTTCTTCAACCAAGGGATAACACAGCACCCATTGCCCAATATTTTTCCATGCGTTAGAAGTTTGTCAACCTTCAGCAATTTTGATCTAACTGGCTCAACATTTCATACTATTGCAGAATTACAATTCCTGATTTCTGGAAGTTTTATTTGATGAAGTTATTGTAGGCTTTTGAAGTTGTCATTGAGTTTCCCTAACACATCATTGGGCTGATATTTTCTAACTAGGTTAGACACGAAAGAGTAACGTTCTAAGTTAAGTAGCCACACAGCCCCGTTGGGGCATCCAGCACTAGCATGGCAGGCATGTAGTGTTCGTTTGCGAGACTGTCCCCAAGGCACCTGTCTGTGGGCAGCACGGGCCTTTCACATCAATGTATGTGCCGATTCATGTTGCCAGTATTGAGCTGCTCAATGATGTAGTGTAGGAAGGTGAAAAGTTGCAGCTGACGGTGAAGTTCGCTTTTATTTTTGGTTAGAGCTAAAGATAAGTGCTAAGTGGCTACCAGGGAAATAACTGATATCAAATTATTTAGCAAGTTCCTCCGTGACAATAACATTTATGTGGAAGAGCAACTAAGATTGCACAGTAATTTCCCCGAACAAAATCATCAAATTTCTGCTGAAGTATACCTTGATGTGTAGCAGGTAAAATTGAAATTATAATTCTATATTTTAGGATGGATCACTGGTGTACTTTCTTGATTTTATGGTAGCGTTATTTTGGTCGTCTAACACTAATATTTTTACGAGTGGTTAAGACAAGCGAAATAACACAGCAGCCTATTAACTGCGCCTATAGAAAGTTCTTTGTCTTTCCTCTATGGAGGAAAGACAAACCCTGTTTTACCTGTTTTACTTTTATTGATAGCTGACTTAAAAGTCAGATTTTTAATACAAATTGGGCTTGAATTTGCTTTTTGCTTACAGTACCATGAAAAATGGCCATAGGCAAAGCAGCATCAACATTATGGTTAGCGTTGATAAGCTTTACTTGGGTATACCAAAATTATCTTCTACTTGATTGATTTTCTATAGGGCGGTTCAAAGAGCATAGAATGTGATTTTAGGCCTCCTGTGTTTCCTTATTGTGCTTGTGAAGTATCTGTTTCCCCTTGAGTGTATCTTGCTTACATGTTGTTTCTTTTTCGCTGTCTCGTAAGCCTCGACAGTTTCCCTAACGGAATCCATTTTTCCTTAGCGCCACCCAGTGTTTCCATTACTGAAGATAAAAGAAAGACGGACCGGCTGCGAGCAAAGCTTTGGAAGCTTCAACGACAGGCACAGAGGACCAGGAAGCGACTGCAACGACAATGCAGCATGTTGTCCACTTCTGATATAGTTGAGGCATTCTCCAGCTGTAGGTCGTGAAATAATTAGCAGCCAATTTGTAAATTAGTTCTTAACTTGAGCACTTCGATGTTTCTCTGGTGTTTCTTTTTTTTCTATGCGTTATATATTTTGGTGGAATAATCAATACAACTGCAATATTTTGCCAATAAAATACAGCTTGTATTTCAAATCTGTCTTTGTTGTCTTCCTAGTTTGTTGCAGGCTGGCATTATGAGGCCGTCATAGCCGCAATAAAAGAAAAAGAAAGGAAAAGAACGTGCAGCTATAAATATGAGTCAAAAGCGACGCCCGCACAAAATATTTCGTAACGTCGCGCCATGTAGCATTACAACGTGACGTCGTTTCCGCTTCCGGTTGTTGTGACGTCATTTTTAGTTGTCCCCTCCATACGTAGACGGCGACAGTTGCAACTAGCCACCTTCTTGACACATGGGCTTCTACGGAAGTTACGCTACCAGTTTACATATACCTTGTCTGTGCTGTGCATCAGTTGTTAGTCGGCGTTCGTGGTGCTCACTGCTCCCCTTGTGTCCGTGACCTGCACGCCTCTTCTTGTGATTATGGACTGTTACCAACTCGCTCAACTTTCTGTCCTTTTATGCCTATACCTATACCATCAAATCAAAGCCACGCAATTCACCTGCAGAGAGGTGATGCGTTTCCACGCAATGTCATTGCGTAGCCACGCAATTGCATTGCCACGCAATGCAATTCAACAGTTTTCTTCGGACCGTTTGACATTTTGCTCCTATCCCGCGACATACTCGCTACCCCGAATGGGCGATATTTCGTTGCATTGTACTAACTTCATTATTACCTGGCCATGGAAGGCAGTTTGTGCAGGCGAAATCGAAGCCACAGCGAAAATTCGTTGATGCTATGCACAGCTGTGGTGCGCAGTCACTGTGCCCGTCGATCGCGCGACCTTGAAGGTCCCATTTAATAAAGGAGCCTTGCAATATTTGGAATCTCGATGGCAAACGATGCCTAACAGTCGTGGAGGTTATTGTGAACGTGTGAGCCAAATTTATTGAGCTGCGTGCACCAGGGAATTTTTTATTTGGTTTCAAACACAGCTGTAATTCACATTGGTCTTCGTTCCAACAAATGTCACTACGCCGCCGACTAATTTGCTCGAGGCAGATGTATCACTGGCTGAACTTACGGTCACGGAAAGGTAGTCTGGAATTATATATTTATTCATTTTACATTCAAAAAATACAAAAATAAAGGCAATCTGAGTAGCTGTCTTTAAAAAGACCGAGGTGAGGGAAGGGACCTAGTCGTTGGCGCCAGTGACGTTACTTGTTGAAAGAAGAGCAGGGAGCTCGTGGGTCAGTGCCGCTGGTGACGTCACTTGTTGGAACAATAGCAGGCGATTGCATGATGTATTTAAAATGAAACCGCAAATCCACTGCTGCTTGCAGCACAATAACATTTAGCTCACACGTTCACAGAAGCCACAACGACTGATTGGCACCGTTTGCTCAATGTGTTCAAGAAGTGTTGGATGGTCCCTTTCATACCCTCTAATTCCCCTCTAAGTGTGAAGCATGTGTGTCACTCGATTTCTACATGCTGCGTATGGGAATGCGTCCAAAATAAACTACGAATCAGTAATGTGCAGTTTAACGTTCAGGAGTGACATACTATTCGGCGGTGGTAGCATCAGCAGATGCATCAAGTTTCCTGCGGAGACGGCCCGAACACCACTGTATATTCTAAATGAGACAGACACAGCGCCTTTGCCGCAGGCCGTTGCCGCAGCTCAGCGGTAGAGCATCGGACGCCTTATCCGAAGGTCGTGGGTTCGGTTCCCACAGAAGGCAGGTTTGTCTTTTCGCCCACTTACCCAGGCAGCACAACAACATTGGACCGACCTTCGCGCAACGTTGGAAAACATTGGATACAATATTGGATCTACATTGGATTTCGGGTCCCATGCTACACTTTTGACTAGATTAGTCCAATGTTGGATACCAGTCGTATAACGTTGGAAAAATTGGGAAAGAATGGCTTTGGCCAACATTGTCCATCGTTTGTATTTTCAATATTGGTAAGCTTGTATAAACAATGGAAGCTCTAACCGTTCTTTCCAGCCTTTATTGATGGCTGTCCATCATTTTTTGCCAGCATTCATCGTTGGATGAGGCAGCATTTCTTGCCAGCCTCCTTTATTGGCTGATTCTATATTTTCCCCATCTTTTTTATTGGCTATCATGCATGCGCTTAAATTTGTTTTGCCGAGGCTTCTGGCTCTAGGCAAAAAGCAAGAATATCCAGTAAATTATGGGAGTAACAATAGCTTTATTTTGTACTTAGTATGCATGTATGTATTGCCAGCTTGGGAAATGAATTTGGTTATGTTCACGATTCGTGGTTATGACGATAGCATAAAACAGACATAAATGGTCAATGCACTCATATGTTAATGGCGAAACGTATCTTTCGAACACATACACACATACAAATAAGCAAAATGTTTTATTTGTGACACATTTTATTCGTGAGTATAAGAGACATGAGAAGGGATTGAAAAGAAAGTTCCGATAAAATCAACAAATCAATATTCACTCTAAGCTTGAAGTCCATTGCATATCGTCAGCGTCGAGAAAACTAAACCCATAAGCACCATAAGCAAAAAGAAGAGGCACAAGAAAACATACGCCTAAACCTATGTGACACGTTTTGGTTTACGTGTTTACGTAGAGCAGCTGAAGCTTGAAAGGTTCCTGAAATGATTCCACGAAACAGCTGAATTGTAGAAATTCAACACTTCCTTAAGTAACACAGCATAAGTGAATGTTAGGATATGGTGATATGTTTCTGCATGCAGAATCCGGAACGGACGGTATGTGGGGACAAACCGACGACTTCGAAAGAACCGAAAACCAGGAACAAGAAATGACCGTCAAAGAGCACAGGGAAAACACGCGTTTCACGCAAGACAAAAACACAAACATGAAAGTCACACGAACCAAAACAGCTTTGCTAGAACCGATTACTTCATCTGCCGCGACGTATACAACAAAGCCCACCACGTGTGTATTTACAAATAGACAAATATAAAGAAAATACGCAGTAATACATGCTATAATAAACCCGGCACACGCCAAAATGAGGGTGCGAGCACAACAGTATACGCAATGAGTAAAATAAACGAATGGCTAAAATCGGTACGAAGCTTTCAGGAAAACCTTTAGAACGGTCGCAACACGTCGAGGCTCATCTGTTCAGTTCACTTAAAATGTCCGGTCCAAATAAGCGCAGGGCTGTCACTTTTTCACTATGCAGAAGTTTGCAGCCGCAAGTTCCCTGTCCGTAGATTACTCAGGTGTTCTGACTTCGTAAACTCGCTAGTTTCAGCAGATACACGATGCCCGTGCGACACAACCTGTGCGCCCGAAAAACCTCTGCAGAGTGAAAGCCGCTTCGCCTGCCTCACCCCCAGCTCGCTGCAAGAAAACATGTCAAACAGGTATGCGAAGCAAAACGGATTAGTGCCGCCCACGCAGCTCCCCCCTGCCTCCCCCCCCCCCCCTGCCGTGGTAAGCTTCCATGTTCGGCGGGCTCCTGTGCCCCCTGCTCGAGGTAGAAAGATAACAAAGGCTTTTTTTTTACCTTCCAACGTTTTGCATATGCCGTATTTGCTCATGCATAACTTATACCGTGCTTACTCGCAAATACCACGTAACTCGTGTTTTTTTTTTCCTCCATGCATCTAGGAGTTCCAAAAGGTGCGTAAATTACATGCGAATTTCGCAAATACTTTCGGAATATCACGAAAGGAATCTTTACGCGTGCTGATCTGAGATGCGTGAAATGAAATGTATCACAAAAACGAATGCAGCTTTCACTCAACACAACGCGTACCTTAACAGCCAAATGCATTCGTGGGCTACATTCAAGCATTAGCGGATGTGCGACTCGGTCGGAATCGTAATCACTGGTGCTGTCAGCGGCATCTCTAAACTCCAGTATCAAGAGCGACTCGTGTTCACGTGGCAAAATTATCGTGGCGGAACGGTTCTCAGTTAATCGGCAAACACTATGTTGAATTTGTTTTATAGGAATCGCCAATATGTCGCTATTAAACAATCAAAATGCGACCGGCTATGGCGAAGCCTGGGCTACCGAACACTCAGTACCGAAAAAGGACAACACTAGCCTGCGCCACGTGGCACTGGGTGTCATGGGGAGAGCATGCAAGTAATATTTTTGCGTAAACCGTACTCAAAGTTGGGAGTGAAGAAATTACGCGTGGGCGCTACTTATGCGAGTGCACACGGTACGTACATATATATTAACGTTGTTTCAAATGAAAAAGAGATCATTGCTTCTAATATGCCATGTACTTCCCAATGTGAACAACATAGGCGTGACAGTATTTACGTCTGGACAATATTGTCTCGCAAGCAGCATTGGCTGTCCTTTATTGAAGAAACCAGACAGAATGTCTGGACAGTATACACAGCCTACTTCTATTATTTTGGAAATATTGCAATGACAACAGATAAAGTGACCTGTTAGGCCATGCACGTGGGCTCGGAAGCCACTAACATGCTGCTGGGCATTTTGGACCATATGATGGCATTGTAGAATGTAGTTTGCCCAACTTCCAGTGTGCAAGTTCTAGTCTACTTCACACACACTTAGCTAGAACTTGCGCAAATAAACAATTACGTAAATTATAGAGATAATTTTTCCTGCTGCACTGAATACATACACAATGATTTTTCTGAACGCATTTGCGGCACCGAGGTCCCTTCATATTGGTAAAACAGGAAAACAATCATGTGTACTTGCCACCATGTGTACCTGCCTCCCGATATATCATGTGTACTTGCAAATGTTACCAACATTGATGCTACAACTTTTGTGTGCGGACAATATTGTCCGACACAGAGCATTGGAAGTCCAGCATTGGCTATACAGTGAGATTGATTGGACAATATATACAGCCTGCCGCCATTACATAACCAATATTGATAGGACTATGTAGAAACTGACCCATCATTACCATCATTGTGCATTGGACGCACCAATAATGTATGCTGAGTGGCAACTATGGCCCACATTTGCCTTCTTTACAGGATGGAAGAATCAATATTGCAAATTGAATGGTTACGATGGGCCATTGTTGGAGGCCTTAATAGATGGAATTTCCAATGCTGGCTTATGAGTGGTATCACAGGGCCTTCATTGGACCTCCGTAAGCCAACAAAAAAACAATATTGGCCCGAGCATCTGTGCTGCCTGGGTAAATTCCTTTCTACTTGCTCCACAAGTATAATACTAGAATTAAGAATTTCAATAACTTCTCCTATGCTTTACCAGGCTTCATAGCTTGTTGCTTCGTTAAATATATATATATATATATATATATATATATATATATATATATATATATATATATATATATATATATATATATATATATATAAGCAGTGAAGGAACGGACGAACGTGCAAGAACTGTGGGGAAAAGACACTTCTGCCGGGTTTATTGGCGCAGAGCGCTGAGCCGTCCTAACACGGCGAAATGCAGCCGATGACAAACGAACCGAACATTCTAACCGTCGCGAGCGCACGTCTTTCTCCTCTTCTTCCATGCGCTAGCACGCAGCGCTAGCCCGATTTCCAACATCCTCCGCGGCCAACAATGTCACTTGCACAGTTCCAGAGGACAAAGAAGTTGAACCGGTCTCGTGAGTTCCGTGTCGTCTGCTAATCTGACTTTACATGCTCTGACGTGCCCATCTTTCCCTTTTAAGGTTTCAAATACTCTGGCTAATTTCCAAAACGTAATGGGCACTTTGTTGTCTCTAACAATAACAAGGTCACCGCACTTTAAATTGCTGTCGGCTTTCTGTGACCTGCTGTGCGCGCTTCTCACTGTCAAGATATATTCTTTATACCAACGTTGCTAATATTCATTTAGTTTTTGTTGTCTTTGTCTCCAGGCGCGTAAAATGTCGGTGCGACATCCCGACTTCTCGCTCACTTGTACTTCCGGAAGGGCCGTGAGCCGTCTACCTGACAAAAAGTGTGATGGAGTCAGCATTTCCGCTTCGGAAGCATCATCAGAAATATACGTCAGTGGCCTAGGATTTATCACGGCCTCGACCTCTTTTAGCAAAGTGTCAAGCTGCTCGAAGCTGAAGCAACCCTTTCCTAGAGTTTTCCTGAGGCAATTCTTAACTGTTCGAATCATTGGCTCCCAAAAACCTCCCCACCATGAAGCGCGCTCAGCAATGAACTTCCACGTGATATTACCAGAAGCACAAAAGTTCTGTACCTGTACATCACGTAGAAGTCCATATAACAGCTTAAGTTCACGACTGGCTGAAAACTTAAAACATTATCAGAATATATTACACTTGGCAAGCCACGGCGTGAAATAAAACGACGAAAGGCCAATAAAAAGGAATTCCCAGTCATGTCACTGACTAGCTCTAAGTGAACTGCTCGCACTACAGCACACGTAAACACCACAATGAATGTTTTCACAGAGTTGCTTCCCTTCACGAAAACTGGACCAGCGAAGTCTACGCCCGTGACTTCAAATGGATGAGACCTCGAGACTCTGACGATAGGAAGCGGGGCTGTAGGAGCTGAAGCGGCTTTTAAACGAAACCTCGCACAAACACCGCACTGTGCAAGCACCTTTTTAACGCACTGACGATCACGCACTATCCAGAACTTATCACGCAACTCGGTGAGTGTGACACCAACACCACTGTGCAGAAGACGTTGATGTTCGCTGTCTATGATGAGGTAAGTGCAACGATGATCGGCGGGTAACAGTACGGGGCATTTTACGTCTCGTGAAGCATCTACGTTGTCTAGGCGAGTCTTGATCTTGATTATGCCCTTGGTATCCATGAAAGGGTGAAGGTCTCGTATGGCCGATGTCCTGTCGAGAGCTTTGTTCGCGGTTAGTGCCATAATCTCATTTCCAAAGCTTTGTGCTTGTAAGGTCCTGATCCACGTATCTTCGCTCTCTACAATCTCCAGTGTTGACAGAGGACCTTCTCTTCTCGTATTACTACTTGCTTTGCAGTTGTGAAGGAACCTTCTCACCCAAGCCGTGATACGAAGTACCGTATTCCAGCGACTGTACTTACTGACCTCAAATAGAGGTTCCTGCATCTTGTTCTGGGCCATCAGAACCACGTTATCAGGTGGTTTTCTTTCGTCGAGCAACATGTCAGGTGAGCTCTCGCGGTTCTTTTCTTGCTTTTTAAACTTCGTCAAGAGGTCTTCTTGTTTGAATGATGGTGTATCCACAATACCAATGGCGTCCATTTCCCAGAAACGTTGTAATGGGAAGGAAAGGGCTTCATTGTCGTGTGCCTCCACTCGCAAAACACAGATGTGACTGCTCGTCTTCCGATGAACCCTCTCGGAGAACGCCAAGGGTCCTTGAAAAGTCCATCCGAAGTTCTTGTTGATCGCTACTAGAGATCGGTTTTCTGCGTCCCATTTGACCTCGCTTGAATTCGGCATAAGCTTCCAAATCTGGTCGGACCCGATCAAGAGACTCACTCCCGGTTCACCTGTGACTCCAGGGAAAAGCACTGCGTCTGCTATTGGTTTGCCCTCCGCAACGATGTCGCAGAACAACTGGTTATCTTGGGGCACTTCGATCATATCTTCGCATATGAACGGCACGACGATCGCTTCTATCTCTACTGAGATGTTCTCGTGCTGGCTGCGAAGTGGTTAGAGGTAAAGGTCACTGACCAGTGTCAAAAAAAAATATAAAATGACGTTTCGGGGTCCGTACGGATCCCTTGTTCACAATGGCAACCCATTGTGAACAAGGCATCCGTACGGACCCCGAAACGTCATTTTATATTTTTTTTGACACTGGTCAGTGACCTTTACCTCTAACTATGCCTTTACCTGACCAGACGGTATTCCGTCGAACTCTTGACTACGTTAGCATCCGCAACAAGTATGGACAGCCATTGTGAACAAGGGATCCGTACGGACCCCGAAACGTCATTTTATATTTTTTTTGACACTGGTGAGTGACCTTTACCTCTAACTATGCCTTTACCTGACCAGACGGTATTCCGTCGAACTCTTGACTATGGCTGCGAAGTGCAATGCTCACTACCTGAGCCCGCTGAGCATGCTGCGATCGAGCTCGTCCAAACGTGCTAACCACGAGATCCATTTCTCGCACGGGAGGTAAATTAAGCTTCTGGCATATATCTTCCCGCAAAAACGTCCTTTGGCTGCCATTGTCCAAGACACCGCGGACGTAGCAGCAACAAGTCGGAGTCTTCAGCCAGGCACGGAACGTCTGGAGGAGAACCTCCGTAGCTAGTCGAGGCTGTGTAGCGTTCGTTGCAACAGGCATGGCGACATTCGGGGCTTTTCTCGATCCTGCGTAAACTGAGCTGCCGGAACCGTCAGCGTCGCACATCGAGGAAGCATGGCGACGCTTACATGTTGTACACTGTATCCTACGATGGCAGTCACGTACAAGATGCCCCTTCATCGTACACTTGAAGCATCGGCCATCCTTCCTGAGCATAGTACGCTTATCGTCGAGGCTAACTGCGCTCGTGCATTGGTCGGTCTTATGGTCCTTGTCATCACAAAAGAAGCATCATTCAGTTAAGTCTTTTGCCTTATTGTGAAGCACCCTTGCCGCAGGAGTGGACGACATATTGAAGCTCAGAGTTTGCTTAGAACGCGTCTCGTTCAGCCTCGGTGTCCTAGTCTGAGAACACTTCTCTGTACATTCAACTTCTACCTGAAGAAATTTCAGTAGGCCCTCTAAGTCCTGTTCAGCTGAATCCGCACTGCTGCCTGTGGCTACTGATGACGTAGCGGAATCGATACTTTCGCTCTTGTAATAATCTACTACCATGTCTCGGGGAATAGCCTTCAGGAGTATTTCACATAGCATGGAAGCGTACGAAGAAGCGCTCACCCCAAGGTTGGCGAGTCCTCTTCGGTTGAGTTGAACGTCGTCGAATAACTTCCGCAAGGCTGTAACGTTGTTCGATGAGGTCACAGATCCAAGCATGCGCAGGTTCTCCAAAGTTTCT
Organism: Hyalomma asiaticum; assembly: GCA_013339685.2. Lineage (NCBI taxonomy): Eukaryota > Metazoa > Arthropoda > Arachnida > Ixodida > Ixodidae > Hyalomma > Hyalomma asiaticum. Next base: position 92,467,118 of record CM023487.1, read on the forward strand.
GCTCGATCAACTTGCGGTTGCCGTAGCGTTGCTTCAAGATTACAAGGGCGTCGTTGTAACTTGATTCCGTCACTTGGATTCCGGCGACGGCCTTAGCAGCAGCTCTGTCCAACAGCGAAACCAGGTAATGGAAGCGATCCGTGTCAGAAAGCCGCGGGTTCTCGTGGACAGAATGTCGAAACATATCCCAGAACGGCTGCCATTTGGTGATCGTTCCGTCGAAACGCACAAGCTCTAACTTCGGCAACTTGGCGCCAAATTCACGTTGTGAACGTGTCGTGTTCGTCGAGAAAGTAGCCGGTTGGTTCCCGTCAGTTTCGGGCGGTGGCTCCGTTGTGGAAAGCGAAGAGGAAGTTTTCAACATATCCATACTGCGGTCGAGCAAGGTCAAAGCGCTTATAGAAGCTTCCTCGTATTCAATGACGGAATCATAATCTTCTATGGCTTGCTCGTCCGTCATGACTGCTTCCAACTCGGCGTTGAGCGGGGTCAACTCTGACTTGGTCGCTTTCAACCGGCTGTGCAGAATACGAAGGGCAGAAAGATCGAACTGACCGGATTGCAGGATCCCGTTCACCAAGTTGATTATCTTCGTGCTTTGCGCTCGGCGAGCGGCCCGCTTGTTCCTGACGGCTCGTTGCAGACGTCTCTTCCGAAAGAAGCCGCAAGTTGCGAAGGCGCTGGCTGGCTTCCCGGGTCGTTCGGCACCAAAATACGATGTGGGGAAAAGACACTTCTGCCGGGTTTATTGGCGCAGAGCGCTGAGCCGTCCTAACATGGCGAAATGCAGCCGATCACAAACGAACCGAACATTCTAACCGTCGCGAGCGCACGTCTTTCTCCTCTTCTTCCATTCGCTAGCACGCAGTGCTAGCCCGATTTCCAGCAAGAACTTTTTACTTTCCAACGTTTCGGCCGGTCGTCCGACCTTCATCAGGTATTTCCTGATGAAGGTCGAACGACCGGCCGAAACGTTGGAAAGTAAGAAGTTCTTGTACGTTCGTCCGTTCCTTCACTGCTCATATTCGTCTGGGTCCGCAGACACATTTACTGTATATATATATATATATATATATATATATATATATATATATATATATATATATATATATATATGTACCCAGGTAGCACAGAATACTAGAAAAACGTTACATCTTTGTTGTGAATGTTGCAGTAACGTTGTATGTTTTTCAACAACGTTGCTTTAACGTTTCACATTAAACATATAACGTTTCTTGTACTTCAAACGTTACATTAATGTTCGAAGTGCAATGTACTATTAACGCTTGCTTTGGAATATTAATGTAACGTTCAATATAAACATATAACGTTGAACGTTATGCATTAAATGTTTAGAAAACATTGAGATCGCACGAAAAGTTAACGTAAGTGGTTAACATCTTCTATGTAATATAGTGATTGACAAAGTTGTCATTTCTAGTTGAATAGAAAAAACTTCGTAAGCGTCAATTTGTTGCGCATTTGTATTTATGTTGTAGTACGTATAATGTATTTCAAGTGAAAAACGCGCATTTTTCATTAGACTTGAGAAACAATTGTTCATAAAAACGCTCTGGCAAGTGTACGTCTGGTATTTAAATATTCTGTAATACTGAATATTTCGAATATTCAACAAAAATTTTGAAGGTTTCGCCTACGTTACTTCGCGCTTACCGCGTATGCGACCCGATTCAAAGCGAAACTGGCGAAACTCTATGCCAAACCAGATGGCCAAATCGCCATCGTCGCCATGAGTATCTTGTGCCCGTCGGAGCTCGGAGTTGGGTCGTTGTGCCTCGGCTTGGTGATTTGATTGATTGATTTGTGGGGTTTAACGTCCCAAAACCAGTTCTGATTATGAGAGACGCCGTAGTGGAGGGCTCCGGAAATTTCGACCACCTGGGGTTCTTTAGCGTGCACTGACATCGTACAGCACACGGGCCTCAACATTTCGCCTCCATCGAAATGCAGCCGCCGCGGCCGGGATTTGATCCCGCGACCCTCGGATCAGCAGCCGAGTACCTTAGCCACTAGACCACCGTGGCGGGGCATCGGCTTGGTGAAAAAGTTGCCTTTCTTCTATTGTTTGAGTGGTTGTTTGTTCTTTGTGCTCGTCTATTGTGTTTTGCCCGTGCTACATATTACGAAGACCTGCTATTATATGTCGTGGAGCGTCCATCGAACGGAAACTGGTGAGTACTGCCTTCGGCATTTTGAACTTTTCTACAACGGGCGATCAGGAGCAGCGATGTAAAAGGCGCGACTATGATTACACGATAAGTAAACTGCTCTTAGTATAACGAGCATGTCTGTGTCTATTTTTCGCGCATACTGAACGCGACATTCTGAGTGGTGCGGCTTTCTTTCAATGCTTTTAAGCTGAAACGCTATTATGCGTGCGCAGGCCTCATTCGGCCGGTGGTTTGAACCGAGTTGCGGCTGCCTCGGGGGCAGCGGGTCGCCTCCGCGAAAACTGAATCACTGTTTTCTTTTAATTAGTGTTTATTTCCTGCTATATTCTCTGTGGAACTGCCTTGGCGGCTTTCTTTCATCGCCTCTTCTCTTATCGGAAGTTCTGTTCCACGTGGTTGCTGTTAAAGCATGTAGATGATCTGTACAACGTTCATATGCTTTTCACAGCCGTCAGTACTATGTTTCCCTTCCTCAGAGTGAGCTACTCCCTGCACGTTTTAGCATATCATCGTCCCAACATGCGTGGCCGAATTTTCCTTTGCGTCTATGCATTTCCCTAGCCGCTTCGTTCAAGTACGCGAATGTGTCATTTAGGGTGTTTATCTTTTTAATTTTTTTTTGCTTCAGTAACATTTGTGGAACTTAAGCCAGGACAGTAACTCGTGAACTACTTAAGTGCTTCTGTGGCCTCCTATTATAGCGTCTAAAACTGCACTTTGGGATGTAGCCAGTTTATCAGCACTTGCACTTATCTCCATGGTACTAACATGAAGCAGACCACTTCGTTGTTTAGAAGTAGCTTTTCTCAGTTATAGACTTCAAAAAGGCCCATGCACATTCTTGGGCATGAGAGGAAGTGGGAATTTAATGAGTGGAGCTGTCTAGTAATATCAAATAATAGCTTTTTGTACTTTAAAAGTATTTTAAAAAACTTGCATTTTAATGTTTTTGTTCCCTACAGTAGTAGATTTGTAGAGATTTGAGATCTCAGTATTAATGTGAATGTTAATGGCCCTGTCCAACTGTGCTTTCATAAGGACCCTTCTGCACTGGACCTGACAGCTGTGTGGCAAGGACTTCTCGGCCCATTACAAGCTCAAGCATTCCATCCGTGAAGTTGCAAGTTGCAGGGGTTTTGTGTGTGTGTGTGTGTGTGTGTTTATGACTTGCTTGAATATCATCGGTTTCAAGTGCATATGACGTGAACTTTGAAGGACTGATTTGCGATATGAATGTACAGATATACTTACCCTCCACTGTGCGTTTAAGAGGATATGCATTTAGACAGTGCCACATTTCATTATGCATGTCATCTATGTAGTGTCGAGTATTTATTCCGTACATATTTTTTAAATAATGAACTCTATGGAGTGCTGTTGCAAGTGTCACCGTTAATAGCTTTGTTCCATGTTTCAGTAATTAGCGAGCTTTATGCCTTCACTCTATGACTGGCGATGACTATCATTAAAAAATTAGGAGCCGTCTTTCTTGCAGCAAAGTGCAAGAAATCATTGAGCTGCTTTTGGATTGCTTTTCTGCTCCCCACTGACAAATGTCAAAAGCGACAAATGAACATGTTTTTATATAGAGAAGGAACTGAGAGAGTTTGATTATTGGTGTGATGCATTTGGACGATTCCATGAGAGACCGAACATGCACATCAACTTGGTATTCATGCTTTCTCCATAAGGCTGCATAGAACCGAAAACTGCATTCCATAAAAGCATTGCCCTGCAGCATGCCATAAAGTATTGAAAGCTTGCAGCA